>CM070106.1:20042308-20287308 GCA_036178185.1 Liparis tanakae
GACGCTCCGTGTCCCATTCACTCTGTCTACGACGCTCCGTGTCCCTTCACTCTGTCTACGACGCTCCGTGATGTGAGCAGCACGACTGAAAACTCTCCAGAAAATGTGGTTGAAATGAAAACTATCCCATCAGCATTCCACACAGGGCCTCTACTCCCAGATATCCACAACTTTATGTTGCAAAGTCCAGTTTGAAGAGAGCTTATAAATAACATGTTTTTTATGTTTCATATATTTCAATAATTGCACAAATACAACCCAGTTTATTTTATTTCTTTTTTTAATAAGCCTACATGTTTTGAATCTGTGTTTTGAGTAATGCAAAATCAATATTTTGTTTGCTAGAAATTGTAATGTAGTAAATGCTTCTAAATAAAGTAAAAAACTAACTTGTATTAGCATTAGCACTAGCCAGCATACAGTTAGTGTCCACTATCCAAATGAAAGGAAAGTCCCGAGGAAAGGACACACATCACTCACATGGAGGTCATGTCATTGAGGGCGTGGTCCAGTTCCTCGCTGATGGCCTTGTACTTGAGTTTCTGTGCATAAAGCTCATCTGGGAAAGAGTGGGTTGGAAAGGGAAATGGGAACACACAAGAAAAACTGACATTAGTATCGTGGAATAAGTGACCAAACAACAAGAACAAAACATAAACCCAGCTTTGAAACTACTGGACGTTATTTGTCCCATTCAGCGTGAACACGGGGGACCAGGCTGGTCCTACTGCTGGACATCGGGGACGGTCGTCGCTCCGTAGACGTATGTCTGGCTGTTAGCTTCGTAGCTCGTCTATCTGCAGAGCGATTGACCGCTCACACGGACCAAAAGGCTTCGGACAGAATCGTTCCTGTACAAATCCTTTGAAAATAATTTGCATATTCAAAGTAGTCCACTTAAATCTTAAAGTGTTCATTTGGGATCTTTTTACGCATGACAACATATGGAGAAACATTTAAAAACTACAAAAGGCCAATGTTAACACTTTCACTTGATGAAAAACGACTACTCGCATCTGTGGTGGAAGCCTCGTCTTAATAATGCCCATTAAAAGTGAAAGTCTGCCAACTGGGGAGAGACTTGGTTGAACCGAATACCTGCACAACTAACACACTACCTCCCTGCAGACGTTCAGATACCTCTAACCTGACTGCCTGCATCAGGGTTATAACAATGTAATGACACAGGCCTCTAACCTGACTGTCTACATCAGGGTTATAACAATGTAATGACACAGGCCTCTAACCTGACTGCCTACATCAGGGTTATAACAATGTAATGACACAGGCCTTTAACCTGACTGCCTACATCAGGGTTATAACAATGTAATGACACAGGCTTCTAACCTGACTGCCTACATCAGGGTTATAACAATGTCATGACACAGGCCTTTAACCTGACTGCCTACATCAGAGTTATAATGTCATGTTAAAAACAGGCAGAGGAGAACGACAAACAGGTAACTTTACCAAGCGCTGAGGTTTGTTTACAAAGCAAACCTGTTAACGCTAAGTTGAATAGTTAACAGTTAGCTATTGTTAGCTAACCACGCCACGTGATGTGGGGCACATTTCAATATGACTGGATAGTGCAAATAAAAAGTAACCTACATTTTCTTTTTCAAAACTGAGTCACTTGTGATAATTGTCATCACAGATCAGAGCTCTCAACACTACAACTCGTATCCACCAGGTGTAGCGGTTGCTTCACACTGTCTTGGCGTGTCCTTTAGGGTTACAGGTTATTCAATGTTGTACCTTCCAGATCATCAATGGTCTTCTCCAGCTTGGCCACGGACCTCTCAGCAAACTCCGCCCGGGTCTCAGCCTGAGAGGACAGAGCAGACAGGAAGTCAGAAGACATCTGAGGTCCACGCACTACAGAGAAATTCTTATGTCAACCTCTTGTGTGTCAACACATCTTACTCCCTGAGTGAAGGAGACCATGTCAGACACACGCTGGTCCTCATTGGGTCTTGCTCACCTCTTTCAGCTTGTCAGTCAATATCTTGATCTCTTCCTCGTACTTGTCCTCCTTTTGAGAGTACTGTGGTGAAAACAACATGATTTAGATTATAATGTATTCTCAAAGAAAGAAGACATTCATTTACATTTAGTGTGGGCCAGTTCTGAAATCCATGGGTTACCAACTCATCTAAGAAAAACTTATCTTCACATTAGAGGGTGGAGGGCAGTGAGGCTTAGGGAAGGAAACATCGATGAAGATGACAACGACTGAAAATCTGACCATTGGCAACGGAAAACATTCAAGAACATTTTGCATAAAAAATGTAAAAAGTTATTTTAATCTTCTTGCTTTGATTGACTTTTGGACCAGATTGGTGCTAAAGACAAACCTGCATGTCCTTAACTGTGGGGACACAGTTCTGATCTTGGTTTGTACGGGGTCACTGCTATGTGGACTTGTTTTTATGAGGACTTGTCTCTCTGTGGACTTGTCTCTGTGAGGACTTGTCTCTGTGGACTTGTCTCTGGGGACTTGTCTCTGTGAGGACTTGTCTCTGTGAGGACTTGTCTCTGGGGACTTGTCTCTGGGGACTTGTCTCTGGGGACTTGTCTCTGTGGACTTCTCTTTGTGTGGACTTGTCTCTGTGGACTTGTCTCTGTGGACTTGTCTCTGTGAAGACTTGTCTCTGTGAAGACTTGTCTCTGTGAGGACTTGTCTCTGGGGACTTGTCTCTGTGGACTTGTCTCTGTGAGGACTTGTCTCTGAGGACTTGTCTCTGTGGACTTGTCTCTGTGAGGACTTGTCTCTGTGAGGACTTGTCTCTGTGGACTTGTCTCTGTGTAGACTTGTCTCTGAGGACTTGTCTCTCTGTGGACTTGTCTCTGTGAGGATTTGTCTCTGTGAGGACTTGTCTCTGTGAGGACTTGTCTCTGTGAGGACTTGTCTCTGTGGACTTCTCTCTGTGTGGACTTGTCACTGTGGACTTGTCTCTGTGACGATTTGTCTCTGTGAGGACTTGTCTCTGTGGATGTGTCTCTGTGAGGACTTGTCTCTGGGGACTTGTCTCTGTGGACTTGTCTCTGTGAGGACTTGTCTCTGTGGACTTGTCTCTGTGAGGACTTGTCTCTGTGGACGTCATCAGTGAGTTTTCTCCCTGGGTGGCAGACAACTGGACTGTAGCTCCGTGTCCTTCAGAGGATCAGCGAGTCCATGTCCATGTCCATGTTCATGTCCATGTCCATGTCCATGTCCATGTCCATGTCCATGTCCATGTTAGTCAGTCTGCTGGGACTTGTCCCCAAGGAGTCCACGAGCTCTGAGGCGTTACCTTCTCCGCCTGCGCCTCCAGAGACTTCAGGTTGTTGGTGACGTTCTTCAGCTCCTCCTCCAGCTCAGCACATTTACTAGAGATGTTTAGATTTAGGAAAGGAAGGAAGGAAGGAAGAAAGGAAGGATGGAACGAAGAAAGGAAGGATGGATGGAAAGAAAGGAAGGAAGCAAGGAAGCAAGGAAGGAAGGAAGGAAGGTAGGAAGAAAGGAAGGAAGGATGGATGGATGGATGGAAAGGAAGGAAGGAAGCAAGGACGGAAGGAAGGAAGGAAGGAAGGAAGGAAGGAAGGAAGCAAGGAAGGAAGGAAGGTAGGAAGAAAGGAAGGAAGGATGGATGGATGGAAAGGAAGGAAGAAAGCAAGGACGGACGGAAGGAAGGTAGGAAGGAAGCAAGGAAGCAAGGAAGGAAGGAAGGTAGGAAGAAAGGAAGGAAGGATGGAAGGAAGGAAGTAAGGAAGAAAGGAAGGAAGGAAGGATGGATGGAAAGGAAGGAAAGAAGTGGTTGGAAGGACATCAGATTAGTTTGTAGAAACAGTGGTGAGAAGTGCAGACTTTAAAAAGAGTATTGAGATCCTCCCCTCAGTAAAACATTCCCATCTTGGTGTAAAATGCCTCCTTCCCTCAGGCGCTGCACTCCTTCACTCTCGCATCCCTAATCGCTTTCTTTTATCTCTTCTTGTATAACATTTAAATTCCTGATTCCAAAATATGACGCTCAATGCTCTGTTGGTACTGCAAAGGGACAGAGGCCGGGGCAGGATTAGAGTCGGCCAATCAGGTACGAGTTATGGGATGTGATGGTGAGGTGGAGCTCGTCTCTGTGGAATGTTTGTCATCAAACCTCCATCAGCTGCTACGTCTCAAATGAAGCTGCCCACACGACCAGCAGGTGGATCAATAACTGGGAGGGGCTTCCAGAGAAAGAAGGAGGCCAGCCCTGACCTACACACACACACACACACACACACACACACACACACACAGGTGGGGTGTACTCACGCCTCAGCCAGCTCCGCCCTCTCCTCGGTCCGCTCCAGCTCGCCTTCTACAATCACCAGTTTACGAGCCACCTGGGCACATAGATTAGATATTCATGTGTATTTGTAAAGCTTCACATATGGATCCATCCCCAGTGTCTGGTGAGTGGACCGGTCAGCGTCGGGTCAGCGTCCGGTCAGCTGCTCCTCTTCGTCAGCGCTCACCTCCTCGTACTTGCGGTCGGCCTCCTCTGCGATGTGTTTGGCCTCCTTCAGCTGGATCTCCTGAAGCTCCATCTTCTCCTCATCCTTCAGAGCCCTGTTCTCAATCACCTTCATACCTCTGCACACGCATACACACACACACACACACACACACACACACACACACACACACACACACACACACAACATTAATTATGTATTACCTCCCAAATTTTCAAGTGTTCTACTTTTTTGAGTTATTCTATTAAAAAAAAGTTACTAATTGTATAAAAAAGCCACATCAGGCATATCTTCATTATTCTTGCTATTTCATAAACAATACGGGGAGTTTGTATTTCAGCTTAAATTTCTTTTAATATAGACTTCAATTTCTTCATCACGAGGAAAGCAAAAAGCAAAAGTATCTGATTGGTATCGACTCTACATTCTGTTAGATGTGGTGTGACACATTATTACTATTGCACACACACACACACACACACACAAACACACACACAGAACAGATCTATACTAGAACAGATCTGTACTAGGACAGGTCTGTTCTATTACATATATGTAATAGAACAGATCTGTAATGTAATAGAACAGATCTGTAACAGAACAGATCTATATGAGAATATATCTGTACTAAATCAGATCTATACGAGAACAGATCTATACTAGAACAGATCTATACTAGAACAGATCTGTACTAGGACAGATCTGTTCTATTACATATATGTAATAGAACAGATCTGTAACAGAACAGATCTGTATGAGAATATATCTGTACTAAATCAGATCTATACGAGAACAGATCTATACTAGAACAGATTTCTACTAGTACAGATCTATACTAGAACAGTTTACTATGACCAGATCCATCAGCTGGTCGTTGTTAATGATCTGTATGATGTATAGAGAACCTTTAAAGAGTAACTATTCACACCCTGAACATCTTATTCTATGACGTCTCATAGTGTCATCGGGCCCTATGAGACGTCTTAGATCCCATCTGCCTGATGGATCGTGGAGGTCTCCATCGTGGTCCATGCCTACGACCAACTAGTCATACACTCTGTCATACTCATTGAATGTGTTTTAACTCTAATCTGTTAAAATACATTCAATGGTCACATGACATCTATTGTTCTGTCCATCCTGGAGAGGATCCTCCTCTGTTCTCTCCTGAAGGGTTCTTTACTTTTTCCCCCTGACGGGTTGTTTGGGAGTTGTTCCTGAGCCGATGTGAGGTCAAAGGTCAGGATGTCTATGTGTACAGACTGTAAAGCACTCTGAGTGGAAGTTGTAATTTGTGAGATTGGTCTATACAAATAAACTGAATTGAATCTAATTCAATGATTTCTGTTTGATGTCACTCTGCTGCAGTGACGTCCAGATGTTCTCGACTGTGGTTGATGGTCACAGATGCAACCCCCGATGGTGAACTACATGACCCTCTGATTCAAAAACCCCGATCACATGACTCGTGCGCTTCACCTCTCGCTCTCGTCAGCAGCCTTCTCCGCCTCCTCCAGCTTCTGCAGCGCCGTGGCCAGTCTCTCCTGAGCTCGGTCCAGCTCCTCCTCCACCAGCTGGATGCGCCTGTTCAAGGAAGCCACTTCGGCTTCCGCCTGAGCGCACAAAACAAGGAAGTCTTTTCTCATGCGGTGTGGATGACCGGAAGTACCACCCTCACAGCATCTTCTGTGACAAAGTCTGTATTATAAAGGCTTTATAAATGATGTAAACACTGATAATAATACTACTGATATTCTGACATTCTGCTAAACCAACAAACCATCTGACCCTACACTAAATGGACTCAGAGCAACACAACGAGCCCCGGGTCAGGCGGTTGGCCCGATGGTTCTGACCTGACGAGCGGAGCATCGTCTTCAGGGTCGGACACAGTTGAGCATAATAATAGATGAGAACACATTAAATATGGCATTGATAGCACAGACAGGGGACGTCTTCATGAGACGGGTTGCTATGGAGAACAAGGTGGCAAAAAGAAACGTGATCATTGCTTTAAGGTTTAAATGTACACAATATGATCTGCACTGCACACATACACACACACTTGCATTTCGCACACTATCCAGATACATATATATATATATATTTTTTTTTTTTATTTAATTTTACAGTGCTTTATTTATATTTACATTTACATATATGTTGTGTATATGCTGTTTATATATACATATATATTTTTACTTTATGTTATTTTGTATTTTATATTTCACCTTGCACACTTTACTTTATGCACTGTCACTTTCTTTCTTTCTTTCTTTCTTTCTTTCTTTCTTATACTTATATTTTATTGTGTTTAGTTTTATCGGGCTGCTTCTGTTGTCACCAAATTTCCCCTTGGGGATTAATAAAGTACATTTCATTCATTCATTCATATGAGATGAGGAGCAGTTGGTTTGCCCCTTTAAGGCTCTCAACGTGACAGCAACAGAAACGATGCTGGGAAACTCATTCAAATCTAAAATAATGGCCTGGTCCAGTGGGCTTTGGCCCTCCGGCCTCGCGGTAACCCCCCGCTGGCTTCTTCTCCCCACTTTTGTGCAACAGCATTTCTTGAGGGTATTAATGTCCGATTCCTCTCTCTTAATCTGCCATGATTCTCTCTAAGGTGTTTGTGGGTCGCAGCGTGAAGATGGGAGCCGTGTGACCAAATGTGGGCGTCTGGTTTGGGCCAGAGCGCTTCAGACAGCCCTGTTTGCGCTTGGTTATTTTGGAAAACCATGTGGAATGTTGAGTGTTCTTAATGCTTTCAGTGGAACTTGGATTTGGAGCGTTCTGGTCCTAAACCCACACCCTCTCCCTGGTATTGTGTTACAGGCATTCTCAGAACAGCTGTGCTTTCTAAATTCAGAATCTGAAATAAATGTTTCAGCCGTGACTGTGAAACTGAAAAGAGGCGACAGACTGAGGGCTGGACTCCTTCTGTGAGAGGAGATCAATGTATTAATGCGGTTAACAGCAACCCTATTTATAACCACACACTCCATTGTCCACATGCTGGGCAGCGTGGACATGTTGGCCTCCTCATCCTCTCCAAAAGGAAAGGGACGAAATAAATACGGTGACCCGAGACGAACGGATGATGCACCCGAAATGGACTGGGCCCATTGTTAAGTCAAGGTTGGGCCCCTGACATCATGGCCATAATAGGGCTCTGAACCCCCCCGCTCCCCCGACAGCTGTGAGGAGTGATGACAACGGAATGCAAAGCAGGGTCGGCCAGGGTGGTCCACACGGGCAGCACCACGGCGTCCACCAGAGCCTCAGATCAGCAGCGAAGCATTGTACATCAAGTGTTTGTGTACATTGTGTACAAAGTGTTGTTTGTGTACTGTGTGGTCCATAGCTCCTCCTCCTGATCACTCAGAAATCATGTAGAACAAACTCAGGGTTTGCAACCCACTCCTGCACTTTGTGAAGGAGTCATCCGGGCCTGGAGGAGCGGACCGCGATACGCTCTTGGTAAACAAAGTCGACAACAAACACACAAACACACAAACACAAAAACACACAAACACTTGAGAACGGCGTGACTCACGTCGGCGGCCTTCTTGTCGGCCACCTCCAGCTTCTCCTGAGCATCCTTCAGGGCCTCGGAGTACTTGTCCAGCTCGTCCTCCGTCCCCTTCAGCTTCTTCTGCATCTGTATAAGTTCGTCTTCATGCTGGTGGTGGTGGGGGGGGGGGTCAAGCACAGCGTTAGCAGCCCGTCCATCAGGGTTAGTCGTAACATTCTTAATACAATGGTTGTAATGCCCTGGAGTTTAACATCTTTAATAATTTAAATCAATTTCTATTCAATCCAGTTTGTTTTGTACAGCCCATTCTCACAAATTACAAATTTGCCGAACCTCACAACGGATCAGGAGAAACTCCCAAACAACCCTTTCAATAATGCGTTCCAGTTAAAGGTACAGTAACATGTTTTCAACGTGCCGATGTGTGCATCAAAGCCCATCAACAGATCCCTCCGGAACCATCCACTGGTTCTGTGTGGGTGAAGGACTAAAGGACTAAAGGAGTACCCTACTGGTGATTTGTGATACTGCGCTGTACATAAAGACTGATTTGACTTGGCTGAACCCTGATCGTAACCGGTTCCCTTTGGATGTCACTTTTACTCCCAATGTGGATTTAGTTCTCAATCCCAGGAAGAGATGAACAGCAAGAAGGACTTGAGCTAGAACCTGTTTCAATGTGGCTACTGTTTAAAGACTTGAACATGTACTACTGTATACATTGAAGTCTGAGCATCCTTGCACTCAGATACCAACAAACATCCTGATGAAATCATTTCACACACATTTTAAAGAAGTGTAAGGCCTCACACCTAAAGCAGAAGTCGTCAGCTTGTCCTTTGAAAGCCACTCAGCCCTCAGGACGGCTCGCGAAGCACGAAGACCATTCCACTAAGAGTCACGCCATCTCATGGAAACTGATCGAGGAGTGCACACTGACGGAGCGTATATGGGAGTTGGAGAGGTGCCACTTCACCTCCTGAGCACTTCCCAGGTGCCGTTGAGCAACTCAAACTGCTCCTCGTGTACTTGTATAGTAGCTGCCCACAGCTCCTGGGATGGATACATGTAGAGGTGTGCTGGTACGGCAGCATACGCGTCATTATAAGTTGATTAAGATGAAAAGAGAGCGAGGCCTTGTGATCCGTCTGTGTTGTTTCTTGCTGTCTGAATGAGCCGTCGGAGGGGTTGAGGTGGTCATCCAGGATGGCGTTGACGTTATCCTTCGTCCTTCCTCGTCCACACACACGTAAACCAATGACCGGCTGGTTTACAGAGACACCCGGCCTTCAACTTCCATGGCGTGGATGCAGCTTTCTTGTGGCCATTCGGACTCGGTTACACAAGCCGTGCATCCCCCTGGTCCTGTTCTACCGAGAGAGCTCTGGAGAGTGATCCAGTTTGGAGAGTTCAGTGTTGTTGGAGCGACACATCTTAACCCTAAATGCTCCCGCCGCTGTGCCTACTGTGTGTTAGTGCGGAGGAGCAGGTGGAACCTTACTCCTCCCATCTATGAATGGGTGAATAACGTCTGGCATTCAAGTGCTTTGAGTGGTTGGACGACTAGAACTGATCCACACAAGTACGGTCCACGTACCAATCCTGGGTGAGGGTTATCAGTTAGTAGTGTGACCACATTCACTGTCATGTCCAAGTGTGAAGTGAAGAAAGCAAACAGCTTCAACATGTCCAACGTGGAACAATAGAACACCAGTAAAAATACAGTAACATAAAACCAGATGTATGCCTATGAATAGTGTTTGCTGGGAGGATTCCCAACACATCTAACTCATGTAATGATCATCAATGGTGCTCCTGGTTTCAACTCCCCACTCATTAGACACTTCTAAAAGATTATCCAGGATAAAAACTCAAATATATCCTCAAACTGTGTTCAAAGAACCCAATTAGCTGGATGAGCAGAACCAGGATGATTTAGCCTGGTAATCTGATTTGGGATGTGGCTTCCTGACTGGAACTCAGCGTATCGCATCTGTGTTCATTACCCACCTGCTTACTTCTGTCTTCGGCTGCTTTCTTGTCGGCTTCGGCTTGCTCAGCCTGGTCCAGGGCATTCTCCTTGTCTAGTTTCAGCATGAGCATCTTCTTTTTGATGGCCTCCATTTTGGCTGAAGGTTATCGGATGGGTTTTTGCAGCCGCGTAAGATTGGAAGACAGACAGAGGACCGGACAGCCTGGTGGAGACAGTAAACTCTGACGGGGACAGAGGGGGGGCATTTATATGACAGAGGAGACACTCCCCCTCCTAAGCCCCCTAACTCAACCACACCACCACACCCTCTTCTAGCTTACACCCCACCACTCAGATGAGAGGCAAACCTGCACTAACAACACGTCTGTTTCCATGGAGACTGAAATAGCTCAGCTTTTCCTTATTTAATTCACTCCGGCCCAGTCCGTGTCATGTGGCTTCTGCATTGTACAAATGAAAATGAAATGAAATTAAATGAAATATACTTTATTAATCCCCAAGGGGAAATTTGTTGCCAACAGAAGCAGCCCGATAAAACTAAACACAATAAAATATAAGTAGAAGAAAGAAAGAAAGTGACAGTGCATAAAGTAAAGTGTGCAAAGTGAAATATAAAATATAAAATACAAAATAACATAAAATAAAATATATATGTATATATACACAGCATATACACAACATATATGTAAATGTAAATATAAATATAAATAAAGCACTGTAAAATTAAATAAAATATGTGCAAAATGCAAAGTGTGTGTATGTGTGTAGTGTAAATGAAATGTATGCATAAATGTATATGTATTTATGTATAAAACACATTGGAAAGAAAAGAGAGAGAACTTTATTTAAATGATTTTCCCTTAATTGAATCAAAGTAGTTTATCCATTATGAAACAGGCGGAGCTACACGACATGACACATGGAAATGCTTTTATCTTTTTGAGTCTGACACAAAGTGCTCCAATGCTGGTTGGATGTTAGTCACAGGAAGATTAAAATGACCAGTAGTCAACTTTAGTCTGTTTCATCTTTAACACTAATGGTGGTCCTTTGATTATTGTTCTTCTACCACTCTTTCTTTAAAATACCAAAAATAGATAGAAGGTATGTTGTAACTTGTAACTTGTTTACATATTACATTATTTAGTCACCGTGCAGTTAAACAACAGCTGCTGCTGCTGTAAGTGAGCAGAGCGCAGAGAGGGAGTCGTCCCCCAATCAGGGGGTCGCTGGTTTGAACCCCGGCTCCTCTTGTCCATGTGTCCATGTGTCCTTGTGTCCTTGTGTTCTTGTGTCCTTGTGTCCATGTGTCCATGTGTCCATGTCTCCATGTGTCCATGTGTCCTTATGTCCATGTGTCCATGTGTCCATGTCTCCATGTGTCCATGTGTCCTTATGTCCATGTATCCTTGTGTCCTTATGTCCATGTGTCCTTGTGTCCATGTGTCCACATGTCCTTGTCTCCTGTGTCCATGTGTCCATGTCTCCATGTGTCCATGTGTCCTTATGTCCATGTATCCTTGTGTCCTTATGTCCATGTGTCCACATGTCCACGTGTCCATGTGTCCACTTGTCCTTGTCTCCATTTGTCCATGTGTCCATGTGTCCTTATGTCCATGTGTCCACATGTCCACGTGTCCATGTGTCCATGTGTCCTTGTCTCCATGTGTCCATGTGTCCATGTGTCCTTATGTCCATGTGTCCTTGTGTCCATGTGTCCACATGTCCTTGTCTCCTGTGTCCATGTGTCCATGTCTCCATGTGTCCATGTGTCCTTATGTCCATGTATCCTTGTGTCCTTATGTCCATGTGTCCACATGTCCACGTGTCCATGTGTCCACATGTCCTTGTCTCCATGTGTCCATGTGTCCTTGTGTCCTTATGTCCATGTGTCCACATGTCCACGTGTCCATGTGTCCACATGTCCTTGTCTCCATGTGTCCATGTGTCCATGTCTCTATGTGTCCATGTGTCCATCTGTCCACATGTCCACGTGTCCATGTGTCCATATGTCCATGTCTCCATGTGTCCATGTGTCCATGTGTCCATGTGTCCTTGTGTCCTTGTGTCCATATGTCCATGTGTCCATATTTATTTTAATTGGTTGCTGAATTAAATCTTACCCAGATACAACAGATAGGTTCTTTTCTGATTGGCTATTGTGTAGCCCAGCTCTTCTTTTTGATTGGCTGATAAGTGGTACCGCGCAGCACACCTCCAGGGGAGCGCTTGATTTCTCCACCGTGAGGTCAGCGCGGCTCATGTTGGCGCTGCGGCACATTAAAACATTAAATAGCCGAGAGTTTTTTTCAGCGTGATAAATTACGATGTGTGGCGGGAGTGCGTGAGTTAAGACCGAAATGCTTGACTGTGACTCTCACTGCTTGACACTTGAGAGCCCGGCCCTACCGTAGTCTGCTCGTTGTGTCTGTCTGAACATCTTCTTCTGCTGCTAACTCCGGCACTCTTCGGGGTAAATAGGATGTGTATGCAGCGAACAGGTTTACAGAGGCGCTCCTTAGCGCCATCTATCGTCGCAGAGTTTGAAAAAGGAACCAACGCGCTTCGGCTCGAGAAATTGGTTGTGTGGCGTGAGTGCGTGTGAAAACACGCAAAAGCGTGCGTCACACGGCGAAACCGTGAGAGTTGGCAGCTCTGCTTAAGCCCAGATTGCTCCCATGCGTATGAATGGATGAATGGTTGGGTGGTCCACATCGTATGATTGTCTATGAATGGATGAATGACGTGTAAAAGTGCTTTGAGTAGTCAGAAGACTAGAAAGGCTGAGAGTCTATTTTCCGTTTAGTAAAATCTCATGTTTTAGTTTACAGTAGAAGCCAGGAGACATGGGACATAACTGTTAGGAGAGCAATGCAGTCCACACACACATGGAAGCGTACCCACTGGTTGGCTCACGGTACCACTCTGCATCCTCTCATCCAGCGGCTCCAGACAGACGGAGGCATTAGTGACGCTCCATCCTCCGGTGGTCCCTCAGGTACACACTGTTAGCACAGTTAGCTACACGCTGCTAGCTTAGCCGTCTGTTGTGGCAATGGACATGTTCCCAATAACGGATGTAGGCAAACAATCTCACTGCCAGGTTCCTTTAGTACAGGCCTGGCATCGACTGTAGGCTACGTTGGGTTTGACAAGCCCTACAAGTGCAAAACCATGTTGGAGGTTATTGTGTTCTTTACCGATTCTCACCATTTATGGAAAATGTTGAAATGATAGAAACTCAGTGATCTCTATGTCTTAGCTGAGTTAAGAGTGTGACTGCATAGGGGCTTCAACACACCTAGCATTAGTGTATATTATATGTATACTATAAATGTCTACGGAATTTAAAATCAATTTCAAATTCATGATTCTAGTTGGTTCAGAACCCCTGCTTGTTACTTGGTTCACATCCACAACACATTCTCACTGCTAGCTCGTCAAATACCAACACTTCGTCAGCACCACTTGGGGTCAGAGGTCATCGCACCCTGTGGCATCAGTCTCCATCGAGTCCGGACGCGTGTCAACATACATGTCCCGCCAAAATAAACGTGTGAGTTAGGTATCGTCAACAAAACCATGTGCTCAGGTCAGGGAAAAGAGATTGTTTCATGTGACTGACAGACGACTCACGTCCCTGAGTGACAAGCGGCGGAGCGGCCTTCAAAGGGACCACTGGTTTATGAGTGGGTATGATTAGATGGTCCTGGTGGGCAGGGGGCAATGAGCGCAGCCGGCGGACAAACCATAAGCAACACGGCCCCAGAGGCGGAGCTAACACCTTTGTTAAGCCAAAGGTAAAAAGGAAAAGTCAAACCCTCCATGGAAAGGATTTGAGTAGAGTCCACGTGAATCGGAAGATGGAAACAGATCTTGTCTGTTGCCCAGGAAAGCAGTTTCTTTGAGTGTCGGTTACCTTCAGGCCGAATGTGTAAGCTGGTTTGATTTGATAGTAAAAGGTCTGTAACGGATATCCTTTGACTTTAAATTTCCTTTATTTCTCTCTAATTAAGTATAAAATGGGAAAGCTGTGGAAATGAGAACAATGTTCAGAATATTTTATAGCTCCTTCTCACCCTAGCCCTGAAGTCCCCCCTCTAGCTCTGGACCCTCCGTCCCATGCCAACCCGCTGACCCCCTGACAGTTTCCTGATGATTTCCATGAGTTTCTTTAGCAAACTTGTCACATATTTTTGCGATGCTCATGAAAATAGCCCAGCAAATGTCTTGGTAAAGTCATAGCTCACCATTCCTGATCATTCTGTATGTATTTATTTCTGCATGTGTTGGTAATGCTGTAAAACTACTTCATACAGAATATGAAGAATACGATTAAGCCCATTGAAATAAAGTCAGTGAGGTTAGCACAGGCTTTCAGCCGTGTTGCTAGGCAAACTGAATAAGAAAGATCAAAGCAAGGAAGTAAAGGTTACATTAGACGACTTCAGAATATGGATATTAAACCCCCAAAACATATTTGATCATTTCTGATTGAAAGATGTCACTCATCAAAAGGTTAATCATGAGAACCTTGAGACTCAACCAAACTGTAGTCATGTGACTCGTGTGTGTCCAGTCTGTTTTTCAGGTTCTAACCCAGGATGGAGTCATGTCAGACACTTCCCAGCAGAAGCCATTCTCCATCGTTCTTCTTCACTCTTTAGGATTGACGAGAGCCCCTAACCACTACATATCACTTTTGGGGGAAAGGCTGTGTGTAACCGATATGCTGGAGTTCATACCTTCAGCCACACACTTTCCCATGTGTGTGACATACCTGTCAGGGTTCTCCTTCGTGTTTACAAAGCATTTCAAGTGTTTCCCTTGTATGAACTGTGTGTGGGTGGGGTGAGAGGTTGTGAAGCAAAGCAAACACAATGCAGAGGGACTGAGAGGAGGAATGGCCGTCCTGTAACCAGACTCCATCACCTGGCCTGTAATGCCTATAATTGGATTTCTCCTGGGGATGGACAGAGAACAGGGCGGCGGGGGGGCTATGTCAGTTATTCCACGCTCTAGGCCCCAGCTGGTTATTAATAAACATCTTTTGGCTGACATTGTCCGGTGGATTAGAATAAGAGACGAGCTGGAAACACAAATAGGCCGAGATGATCGCAGAGAGAAAGCAGCAGAATGGTTCAGGAGGTTGTTCCTGTGTTTGAGGAAGTGTCTGAACTCCATGACTTTCTGAGAAACCGCGTGTGAAGAGAAGCTGGATATCTGCTTCCTCTGTGGGTCTGTGGGTCGGGTGTTGGACGGTGACCTTTCCTATCGTGGAATCTTTCCAGGGTGGTCTCATGTACTGTATATGGTGGCAGCATTAAGGACGGGAGGCTATGTATAGCTGGAGGAGTAATTAGCGTTCATTGTTAGAATGTGTGAAACAGTTCTCCTGCACAGTAATAACTCCGGACTGCCGACGACATCAGAGCATTAAGACGTCGTCAAAGTGCACTTTGCATTGCTTTTCAGACTGTAACAAAAAAAAATCAGAAGTGAAGAAAGAAATGCTTAGTAATAAAGATATGTGTATTTAATTAGTTCTGAAATGTATTATTGTTTCAGAAATAAAACATAGGGTCGTAGCTTCCTTTTATTGGCTTACATTACATTAATCATCTAGTACTTTGTGGTATATAACAAGTAAAAGAAGTGAGTTGGCTGCAGGGCCCCGTCCTCATAGTAAGACGGGTCTGTCGAGGCTTCTGATGGTTTACGTAATGAAGCGTTTACGATACACAGACCTGGGGTCAGTCGAGGTGTAAGTGTAGGTGTGTGTGTAGTGTGTGTATGTCTCTGTGTGTGTGTGTGTGAATGTATGTGGGTGTAGGTGTGTGTGTGCACCAATAGGTCTATGTGTCTGTGTAGGTGTATGTGTGTGTCTGTGTGTGTTACTTTGTGTGTTACCATGTGCTTAGGTGTGTGTGTGTGTGTGTGTGTCTACGTGTGTGTGCAAGTGAATGTGTGTGTCTGTGTGTGTGTCTATGTGTGTGTGCAAGTGTATGTGTGTGTGTAAGTGTGTGTGTCTGTGTGTGTGTGTGTGTGCATATATGCACCTATAGGTGTGTGTGTCTGTGTCTGTGTGCATGTGCATAGGTTTGTGTGTGTCTGTGTGGGTGTGCGTGTGTGTGTGTGTGTGTGTGTCTGTGTGTGTGTGTTGTCGTGAGACTTCTCTCTGCATCGTGATAACAAATAAAAGCAATACTTTAAAGCATACAGAAGCAGCAGTAATGTCGTGCTTATGAATGTCTTCATCGTTTAGAGGAGGCTCTTCGTCAGCCTTCAGGTGACGTGGAGCCGTGTCCTGGAGACACGGTGGTGAGACGGAGGACTCCTGATGTCAATACAAATGGCTTTTTATAAACACTTCTTTAAACATTAAGATTCTGTTTCAGGTGAAAATACACATTAAAATATAATTATGAATATTGTATTTCATTGGTGCCAATTAATCCTGATAAATGTAACTTTAAATGGACTTGAAATGCCACCAAAATAGTGTTTGTGGGTAGTTACATTTATATTTTCATCACACACAGGCAACTGCAGCCAATCAGATGTCTCCATGTCCACCAACCACACGCGCCCCAGGAGGGTTGAGTCATGGTCAGAACCTGGCAACCCGTGGAGAGGACCCTCCTGGAAACGTCTCAGACAGCTGGATTCAGCCCACAGGTCCAAACATCTGGCTGACTGATGTGCCCGTCTCAGAACATGAGGTCATCGTCTCCCATTGGTCTGTGGACTGCCTGACGTGACCATATGAGGACTGCTGCTGAGTGACGGAGAGACGCCATATTTAGCTCTAGAAGCATTATTGACCTGTCAATCACAAGGTAGCCCCGCCCTAAACAACCACACGGCGCTATTGATCCCCAAATCAATCCAAAAAACGAGGAACAGCAACGAGGAGTTCAAACCCACAAAGTTAACGGAAAGAAAAACAAACATATATCTGGCCAAGAGTGGAACGGCAGTGTTAAGCCCCACCCACAAAAGAGCACCGTTTTTTTTAACCCAACCCAAAGTTGGAGGGCCCGTTCTATCTCCGGCCCCCCCCGGCTTTGCCTGCTGCATGTTACCCTCCCCCCACCCGACCCTCGCTGTCTTTCTTTCTGATGACCACCGAGGGCTTTCATGCTGGACCACCGACTCCTGGTGACGTCTGGTCACATGACATCTATTGTTCATCTGGTCACATGACATCTATTGTTCATCTGGTCACATGACATCTATTGTTCATCTGGTCACATGACATCTATTGTGCATCTGGTCACATGACATCTATTGTTCATCTGGTCACATGACATCTATTGTTCATCTGGTCTCATGACATCTATTGTTCATCTGGTCACATTACATCTATTGTTCATCTGGTCACATGACATCTATTGTTCATCTGGTCATATGACATCTATTGTTCATCTGGTCACATTACATCTATTGTTCATCTGGTCACATGACATCTATTGTTCATCTGGTCACATGACATCTATTGTTCATCTGGTCACATTACATCTATTGTTCATCTGGTCACATGACATCTATTGTTCATCTGGTCACATGACATCTATTGTTCATCTGGTCACATGACATTTATTGTTCATCTGGTCACATGACATATATTGTTCATCTGGTCACATGACATCTATTGTTCATCTGGTCTCTTGACATATATTGTTCATCTGGTCACATGGCATCTATTGTTCATCTGGTCTCATGACATCTATTGTTCATATGGTCACATGGCATCTATTGTTCATCTGGTCTCATGCCATCTATTGTTCATCTGGTCACATGACATCTATTGTTCATCTGGTCTCATGCCATCTATTGTTCATCTGGTCACATGACATCTATTGTTCATCTGGTCACATGACATTTATTGTTCATCTGGTCACATGACATATATTGTTCATCTGGTCACATGACATCTATTGTTCATCTGGTCTCTTGACATATATTGTTCATCTGGTCACATGACATCTATTGTTCATCTGGTCTCATGACATCTATTGTTCATATGGTCACATGGCATCTATTGTTCATCTGGTCTCATGCCATCTATTGTTCATCTGGTCACATGACATCTATTGTTCATCTGGTCTCATGACATATTTTTCATCTGGTCACATGACATCTATTGTTCATCTGGTCACATGACATCTATTGTTCATCTGGTCACATTACATCTATTGTTCATCTGGTCACATGACATCTATTGTTCATCTGGTCATATGACATCTATTGTTCATCTGGTCACATTACATCTATTGTTCATCTGGTCACATGACATCTATTGTTCATCTGGTCACATGACATCTATTGTTCATCTGGTCACATTACATCTATTGTTCATCTGGTCACATGACATCTATTGTTCATCTGGTCACATGACATCTATTGTTCATCTGGTCACATGACATTTATTGTTCATCTGGTCACATGACATATATTGTTCATCTGGTCACATGACATCTATTGTTCATCTGGTCTCTTGACATATATTGTTCATCTGGTCACATGACATCTATTGTTCATCTGGTCTCATGACATCTATTGTTCATATGGTCACATGGCATCTATTGTTCATCTGGTCTCATGCCATCTATTGTTCATCTGGTCACATGACATCTATTGTTCATCTGGTCTCATGACATCTATTGTTCATCTGGTCACATGACATCTATTGTTCATCTGGTCACATGACATCTATTGTTCATCTGGTCACATTACATCTATTGTTCATCTGGTCACATGACATCTATTGTTCATCTGGTCACATGACATCTATTGTTCATCTGGTCACATGACATTTATTGTTCATCTGGTCACATGACATATATTGTTCATCTGGTCACATGACATCTATTGTTCATCTGGTCTCTTGACATATATTGTTCATCTGGTCACATGACATCTATTGTTCATCTGGTCTCATGACATCTATTGTTCATATGGTCACATGACATCTATTGTTCATCTGGTCTCATGCCATCTATTGTTCATCTGGTCACATGACATCTATTGTTCATCTGGTCTCATGACATCTATTGTTCATCTGGTCACATGTCATCTATTGTTCATCTGGTCACATGACATATATTGTTCATCTGGTCACATGACATCTATTGTTCTGTCCATCCTGGAGAGGGATCCTCCTCTGTTCTCTCCTGAAGGGTTCTTTACCCTTTTC
Source organism: Liparis tanakae (assembly GCA_036178185.1). Classification (NCBI taxonomy): domain Eukaryota; kingdom Metazoa; phylum Chordata; class Actinopteri; order Perciformes; family Liparidae; genus Liparis; species Liparis tanakae. The sequence goes on from CM070106.1 coordinate 20,061,536, forward strand.
TGAAAGTTTTTTTTCTATTTCTTGGGATTTGTTCCTGATCCGATGTGAGGTCAAAGGTCAAAGATGTGTACAGATTGTAAAGCCCTCTGAGGATAATTCATAATTTGTGATATTGGGCTGTATAAAATAAAGTGAATGAAGTTCTCGACCTCAGAGTGCCATGTAGGCCGAGAACGTTCCTTCACCAGTTAACCAGCCTCACGCAGGCCGACACAAAGGTTCCAACTAGGAAATAGATTATATAACACAGAAACATTTTGTATGGCATGATTTTATTGTGTTCATGTACTAACACATGAAAGACAAACGGTTGTGCAAAAGTAAGCGCAGCCCTTATTTAAGGTTTCACCGTCAAATAAAGCATCTGATGATGTCATAATCCATTACATTGTCGGCTTTGAACAGTATCTGACATCTAATATTGTTCTCACGTCTGAGAGAGACGGACGCCTGAAATACATGTGGCAGAAAAGTCACAACATTCTCAGTAAGTTCACAATCATTTTGCAGCCACAGAAACAATTCAAAACTCAGAATGTTGATCAAACCACGTTCACATGTAAAATCCACTGGAACGCTTTACAGAGTTGATTCTACCTGTTTTTCTTTCTTTTGTTAGCAGACTGCTATCATATATAGTTCTTACAGCCAATCACAACTCTTCAGAATAAAGATACAGTAAAGCTAAAAGCTATTTTATTTTTAAAGTTATTTATTAAGAAAAGAAAAAATAGGTTGGAAAACATGCAAAACAACCAAGCCAAGCAGACTATTTAAAATCATTAAATGTAAAGTTCTTATTTGCTATGTTTTTAAATACATAATCCATCCGTCCAGGTTTTAGGACTGACATCTATGCAGACATTAAGTTAAAGTTTGTGAAATGCTGGACTTATATAAATGTATTTAAAATATGAATCCGCCTCTGACAGTATTAAAGTGGACTCTGGTAAACCTCAACCCACAGAAGTTATAATCCACCCACAGAAGTTATAATCCACCCACAGCAGTTATAATCCACAGTTATTAAAGTGAATTATTTAGATAGATCTAGCAGATCATACAGCAGAATCATAGATGAATCATAACCGACATAAAGTGCTTTACACCATCATTAGTCTGGAGGACTTCTGGGAGGGGATGGTGTAGTCATCAAAGGACTTGATTTAAAGAAGTACAGCTTCCTGGCTATGAAGTCTTTTTTCTGTTAGCTTAGAATTACATCATTTAAATTTTGCCCTTAATAATACAGCTGCTGAATTATCATTACATTCATTTTGAATCACACATTTCTATGGGAGCATTCTAGTCCACACAGGGACACTTTGGGCCCCTGTGCAAAAACAAAAGTAAAGGTTTGACTTTTTAAAATGTATTTACATCCGTAACTTTCATAGCACAGTCATTTTGAGCCAACTCAGAATGTTTTACCAAACTAAATGAACGGTTTGGTGGCATTTTCGTTTTGTTTAAAAACGCGACTGGAATGACCGGCGACGTAACTGAGGAGCTGCGAAGAGCTCCAGTGTCCGCTGGTGACTCATCATCACCTGTTTGGGCCTCTCACTTCATCGTGATTATGAACATATGGATCAGAGCAGCTTCCAGCCGCACATCTTTGGAGGGAGGCGGTGAAACATGATGTGTTTCTATTTCCTCCACATTGTGACACGATGAGCTGTAATCAGGCCGCGGTGACGCAACACCTCCGCATGCAAGTTCCACGAGTGACTCGGACCTTATTTATAGAAATAACAACTTGTACTTCAAGATCTGACAAAGACAAACCATCATTAGATACACATTGTAAAAGCAGCAGTTATTGCAGGGAAGATGTATTGCATGTTAGTGGTTATGTATTTTTAATGGTTATGAATTGTTGTCTGGCAGCATTGAATAGAACGTTGAATAGTCGTTTTTCTTTGTGTAGCATGAACCCTGTTTGACATTCATTTGATTTCAGTTATTTTTCCACAACATAAACATGTTTGAAGATTAAAAATGCTCATGAAAACAATGATGGGAATAAATCAAACAATTTCAAAGCATAGCTGAACATTTTTAAAAACAACCCAGCGTCACAAACTATCTAGCGTAAAGCAAAGCAGGAAAATAAAATAAAAGATAGACATGCTCATTGTTGGAATCAATGTGTTTCTATCATAGTCCACTATAGCCATGAGCTTGTTAGCATTGTGACACATGGCGAGCATCAGATCTCCTCGGGAATATCTTGAAGGTCTGAAAAAGAGAGAACAATTCAAAATTCAGTCCTCGGTTCCCTTCAAACTACGAGAAAACATTTTGTTGGTGTCTTTTTTCTGAAATGTGTTGACACCATTTCAAAGCTCAAACATTGTAGCGTTTCTATTTTAGTTTCAGTGTTCTCTGGCATTAATAACTTAAGTTGAAGCTGCGAGCAGCGATGACCGGGTCCACCGAGAGCGCAGGCCCGCCGGTCGGATGTGTTTCCGTTTGTCACGTTACACAGATTTTCTTTCGCCACTAGATGACACTTCGACTAAGTGAAACTAGACAAGTCGATATACTCAGGCCGAGACTTTTAACAAGCCGGACAAGTTTGGGGCAGATTTGATGAAGTCCGGTTGAGCCAGTAGGGGGCGCTGTGAATATGTTTTAACATGTACAGTACATGCATCATGTGTCTCTACGTGAAGTCTAGACCACGTCATGTAAATGACATGTGAATCCGGATCTAGACACGCGTAGACCACGTTGTGTAAATGTTGTAGCCGTTTGTCATGTGAAGCTGATTTTCTTTCGCCACTAGGTGGCGCTTCGACTAAGTGAAAATAGGCGTGTCGTTATCCTCAGGCGGTGACTTTTACTTTTTAATCCCTCCGAGTTGGGGGCAGATTGAACTGGCTCAACGCTAGTAGGTGGCGCTGTGACTATGTGAACATATACATGCAACATGTGTCTCTACGTGAAGTCGAGACCACGTCATGTAAATTACATGTAGAAAAAAGCTAGCTAGGATTCAAACCTGTGGCTTTATGGTTACAAAGCAAATACCTATCACAGTGAGCTATAGTCCCAGTACAACTAACCTTTTTATTAGACTACTTTTAATAGTTTATAGTATAAAACTTGTCATTTTCTTTTCTTGAACTTTTTCTCTCTAATTTGGTTCTTTACGTTTGGGCTAAACTGAGTAAGGCACATTGATAATTGATAATAATGATTCATGATATTGTTGGTTGGTGTCAGAAACACGTACTCATAGTTCTAGAACACTTCCATACCTGCTTACAACACATGATGAGAACAACACAATTACATTTACAGTCAGTGTGTGTGTATGTCTCTACTCTGACCCTTGGAGCTTTCAGACGCCGTCCCATCATCATCATCATCTGACGTCATGTCTACCTCCAAATCACTGCTGTCCTGGAGGCCGTCTGATTGGAGGGCCGGCTCCTGGTCGGCCCACAGGGGGTCCGCTCCGGGACGGGCCTCCCTTCCTGGTCGCAGAGCGGCAAGCTACGATGGCGAGAGGAAAGAGTCGAGAGAAAACGTAAACAAAGGGCCCACGTAGACGACGAGGGCTTTGATCATTCTTTTGAAAAGTATCTCATCGCAAGTTATCGGCCCCTGCACATATTGGCCCCTGCACATATTGGCCCCTGCACATATTGACCCCTACATATATTGGCCCCTGCACATATTGGCCCCTACACATATTGGCCCCTACACATATTGGCCCCTACACATATTGGCCCCTGCACATATTGGCCCCTACATATATTGACCCCTGCACATATTGGCCCCTGCACATATTGACCCCTACACATATTGGCCCCTACACATATTGGCCCCTGCACATATTGGCCCCTGCACATATTGGCCCCTGCACATATTGGCCCCTGCGCATATTGACCCCTACACATATTGGCCCCTACACATATTAGCGCCTGCACATATTGGCCCCTGCACATATTGGCCCCTGCACATATTGACCCCTACACATATTGGCCCCTACACATATTAGCGCCTGCACATATTGGCCCCTGCACTTATCGGGCCCTGCACATATTGACCCCTTGCACATATTGGCTCTTGCACATAATGGCCCCTGCACATATTAGCGCCTGCACGTATTGATCCCTAAACATATTGACCCCTGCGCATAATGGCCCCTGTGCATATTGGCCCCTGAGCATATTAGTCCTTGCACATGTTGACCCCTGCACATATTGGCCCCTGCACATATTGGCCCCTGCACATATTAGCCGCTGAGCATATTAGCCCCTGCGCATAATGGCCCCTGCACACAATGGCCCCTGCACACATTGGCCCCTGCGCATAATGGCCCCTGCAGCCAGCCACAGGCTAAACGTCTCAGACAGATAGCGATGGGATCAGTTTGTCTCTGTTGTTTACAGAGTGCAGTCTGAAGTTATATTGTGGAACATTTGCACACTTTACACTTTACATGTGTTTCATTTTAAAAGAGACATATGGTGCATGTCAACTATTGTTATTATTATCACAAAGCAGCATGCATAGATTGGTCCTGTGAGGCCCCTAGCTAACACAGCTGTTCTCACGTGAGCGGCCGGCTCTGCGAGCTGCTGCGATGCCTTCAGGTGCCTCTCCAGCTTGGCCCGGGCCCTCTCGCTGTCCTTGAACCTGCTCTCGGCGTCCCTGAGCCGCAGCAGCTCCTCCTGCAGCAGGCTGTGCTGTCTCTGCAGGAGAACCAGCTCCCCGAGGCTCGAGCCTGCAGTGGCCTCCCGCTGCCACAGGGGGCGCCACGCGGCTCCTTTGTCCTGAGGCTGCAGCAGCAGCTCCAGGATGGAGTCCTGTTTGATGACAGCGCCCTGCGGGACATCAGAGAAACTCAGTCCTACGTACAAAGACTAAAGCACCGACTGAGGTTTCATAGTGAATTGTTTGAGTAACATTTATTTGTTACGATATGCATAAACGTTGAATATCCCTCAATGTTAGAGAAGAGACGGAGGTTCTCACCTGGAGGGCGTGGAGGTAAACACTGACGTTCACCAGCCGCTGATAGATCTGCTATCAGAAGGAATAGGAAGCAGATAAGTTATTATTATTGCTACACACATGCACACACACACACACACACACACACACACACACACACACGTTTACTTACTGAAGGCAGTGACTTCTCGTGACTCCTCATGAAATCCTTTAAGATGTAATAAAAGGGGATTATCAGCACAATGACGTCACATTTGGAGACAAACAATAAGCTGTTTATAGAATCAGTTCTACGGTATTTGCCTCCTTCCTTCAAGAAGAAGAATGATAATTGGGATCCAGTGTGTCAAATATACTATGATTACTTTAGAAAAATACCTGCATGTGTGTTATTGTGTGTAAGTGTGTGTTTGTGTGTGCATACGTGTGTCTGTGTGTAGATGTGTTCTTCTATGTGTGTGTGTGTGTGTGTAGGTGTGTTCTTGTGTGTAAGTGTGTCTGTGTGTGTAGGTGTGTTCTTGTGTGTCTGTGTGCAGGTGTGTGTGTTCTTGTGTGTGTGTGTAAGTGTTATTGTGTGTGTGTAGGTGTGTGAGTGTGTGTGTGTTGTGTGTGTATTCTTGTGTGTGTGTTCTTGTGTGTGTTTGTGTGTTCTTGTATGTGTGTTTGCTTGTGTGCGTGTGTGTGTGTGTGTGTGTGTGTGTGTGTGTGTGTGTGTGTGTGTGTGTGTGTGTGTGTGTGTCCTCTGGCTGCACCATAGATTGTTTCAGTATCGACTTATTGAACTTAAATATTTAACTTACTATATTTATTTGACCACAATGTAAAGCTTATAATAATATAATAATGAACTACTTGATATTGTTTAACGATATAAATCCCCACGCATATTAGTGACAAATCAAACTAACACGAACAGTGGAAATGAAGAAACATCCATCCTACCCGATGAAAACAGAGAAGTGTAAACAATGTAAACAAAGCCATAAACATGACTCAGACATGACTCAGACCCCCCACTCAGGGGGAGGAGCTAATACAGTTCCATATCAACAGCGTAACAAAGCCACAGAGATGCATTCATAGTAATGCGCTGGTCACTAATAAAGTCACAAGTTTTTAAATGACAACCCTTTTAGTTCCCCGGCTCACCTTGGATGTCAACACATCACGGGCTCCATTGATCAACAGATCCTGATCACCTGAGCAGAGAAGAGTATTACCAGTTATGATGATGAATATCTGACTGTTGATCACAACTAACACACATGGAAAAGATCTTTTATTGAATCTGAATCTGTGCTTGATGATCATTGAAATGTAAAATCACAAGAGTCTAGTGAGAGTATAACTCAACTATTCACATCTACAATGTTGTAGTGTAGTTGTATTGTTTGTAAACATCTGCCTGTCCCACTAAGCCCCGCCCACACGCTGCTCTCAGCTGTCCTTCGGCCAATGGGAAGAGACTGAATCTGAGTCTGTTTCATGTCCAACGGGTTGTTATATTGTAGTGTTGTGTAACAGCATTTGTATATTCTTAGTTGTGTTTATATGATGTTCTAAGATAAAACTGGTATCAGAGCTGCTGCTGTGTCACGCAGCAGAAGTCATGAAGTCATAAAGTCCTACCTGCTGTTAAGTAATAAAGTCGCATCTGTTGTACCACCACCTGGACAATATATATATAAGTACCTTAAGGGTCTGTATGTCTAGTAAATGTCCTGTGTGTGACCTCGCTGACCTCCACCACGTAAACAGCATTGTGTTCCCCTCAGCCCTGTCCCTCCCTCCAGAGCCCTGGTCTTCTACTGACTCCTTGGTCCTCTTCTTACACGAACACATTATTTCTGTTTTGTGATTTCAAGTATAAAACACTCAACACGTTGCCACGGTGATGCTGAGTGATGCTGCCTGTGGGAGTCTCAGGGACTCACTGGGTTCTACCGCCTCCATGTGGTTGTGATGGCTCGGTAGTGGGATGTCCACCCTGGAGCCGAGGAGGAGCTCACTCAACCTGTCAACTGAGGACACACACACCCACACACACACACACCTGTATCAATCACACATTCAAGCCTTTTTATTTTCTCTCAGTGAGATAATATAGTGATAAATTATTATTCCTTTCTGAACTTTCAAAGACCAGCACCCCTAAGGCCTGACTGAACCACACATCTCCAGGACTATTTCAAACACACATGCTCATCATTTCTTATTAAAATAAAACCAATTATGTTTAAGATTGGGGATAAAATGTCATTTAAATAGTGAAAATGTTCCGTCAAATCAGTCCACACTGCAGTGCCGTGGTGACCAGCGGACACGTTGTTATGATCAGTATTTTAGGCGGAGCCTGACCCTCGGCGGTGGCGTCCAGCAGCAGCTTCTCTGCCCGGGGCGCTTGAGGCGTGTCGGCCCTGAACAGGTAGCGCGTGATGGCCGGCTGCAGCGCCTCCTGCCCGCTGGTCACTTCCACCAGCTCACAGAACAGAGTGACCCGCTCCTGCAGGAGCTCCAGCATCTCACGGTCCTTCTGGTGGAGCTCCGCTGTGGAGCACACAGACGACATCAAAGCCTCTCGTCTGAGAAACACCAGACACCTGCTGAACACTTCAAACACAGCGCTAACACACACACACACACACACACACACACACACACACACACACACACACCAACTGCTGAACACTCCAAACACAGCGCTAACACACACACACACACACACACACCAAACACCTGCTGAACATTCTGATGTTCCAACCTCAGCTGTAGCTGCAGGTCGCTGGTTGTCAACATGGGAATGTTCTGTCCTAACTCATCCCCATGTGGTTCAATGCGATGAATATGTTTGCAGTACTGCCTCTGTGTGTTTGTGACGAGGACACATGGTCACATGTCCAGCACATCGGCGGTCAGTGATTTCACAATAAATCTCAATCAATCCAAAGTGGAGCAGCAGCGTGTGACCGAGGGCTCGCCGAGATCAGTGAATGAGTCCTGACCTTTGAGTCTCCTGAGATGGGCCTTGTGCTCAGTCTCTATGAGGGGGAACTCCTCCCTGGAAGGGCACCTGGGCACACACACAAACACACACACACACACACACACATGCTGTTATCAATGATGTCACTTGTATCAGGTTATATTTATGTATTAAGTTGTATTGTTACATATTTGATACTGCGACACGAGGCATGACCTACAATTATGATTGTAGGTCATGCTGAAGAGTCCTACACTGTTAACACATGGACATAACTCAGACTAATAAAACAACAACAACAACAACAACAACAACAACAACAACAACAACAAGGGGTTGGTTACCTTCGAATTGAAAATACGGAAGGTAATGTTTTGATCGCCGTGTATTTCAAGTCAAAAAAAGTCAAAAAGTATTAGACCGAATCGCATGAAATTTGGTGGGATGATTGGTTATTATCCCATTTGATTATATTTAGGGAGCGATCAGGTCAAAGGCCAAGGTCATGAAAAATGAAAAAGTCAAAATCTTCTTTTTACCATAGCGTGGTGAATTTATATCCAATTGGCATGCAACTAATGCCAAAATGTTCAGATTCAATGCCTAATTTTGTGATATGCGAAGGTATGCGCTCTACCCAGTGCCTGTTCTAGTTTATATATGCATATATATGTACACATATACATATATATGCATATATATCTACTTAGATACATATGCATATATATGTATATCTACATCTACAGATATATATGCATCTATATCTACATATACATATACTGTATATATGCATATATTTAAATATGCATATATATATTTATAAATTAATATATATATATATATATATATAATATATATATATTTATATATATATGTACATATACATACGTATATATATATATCTATATGTACACATATAGATATAGATATATGCATATAAATATATAAACATATCTATATATGTATCCTTTTGGGCTGTCAGCGTTAACGTGTTAATCTATGCGATTAATGTGGCCGCGTTAACGCACTAAAATATTTTAACGCAATTAACAAAACTTTGTTTACGTTTGCGCTATGGTAAAAAGAAGATTTTGACCTTTCATGACATTACACAGACATTACTTTCTTTATGTAAGAAATTAATTTCCTTTTTGTTCCTCTTTTATCTAATGACCTTGGCGATTCCCAGATGAATCTGAGAATCGCCTTCCCACCCACCCAGTCTGTGAATCTCACAGGCCTCCTCCCTCCGCTATCGGGGAGCCATAGCGCAAACGTAAACAAAGTTTCGTTAATTGCATTAAAATATTTTTGTGCGTTAACGCGGCCTTCTGTGAGACTCACAGACCAACCTACTGCTGGAAATCACCTCTACTTATAGACTCTGGTTCAGCGTGAGATCAAAGGCAGTGACAAGAGGGGATTTCCACCAGAATACCTGTTTGTATTCAGTGATGACAAGATCAAAGGCAAACAAACTGACCTTTGACCCAATCGATCCCAAAATATAATCAAATCGTTCCCGGATAATAACCAATCATCCCACCAAATTTCATGCGATTCGGTTCAATACTTTTGTACTTACGCGAATAACACGCACACACACACACACACACACACACAAACACACACGTACAAATACGCGGCAATCAAATCATTACCTTCTGCATTTTCAATGTGAAGTGTCTAAACAAGTGTCTAAAACACACGCTGTCTGAAGTGATTACTCGTTTATTTAGAAGATTTAGTCTTTAGAAGAAAGAAAATCGATTAATCGCGATTAATCAAAATGTGCGATTAATTCTTTTTTTTTATTTTTATCGATTGACAGCCGTAGTATTATATGTACATATTTACCTTCGCATTGAAAGTGCAGAAGGTAATGTTTTGATCACCGCGTATTTGTATGTGTGTGTGTGTGTATGCGTGTGTGCGTGTTATTCGCATAAGTCAAAAAGTACTATACCGAATCGCATGAAATTTGGTGGGATGATTGGTTATTATCCGGGGACCATTTGATTAGATTTTGGGATTGATCGGGTCAAAGGTCAGGTTATTTGCCCTTGATCTTGTCAACACTGAATACAAACAGGTTTTCTGGTGGAAATCCCCTCTTGTCACTGCCTTTGATCTCGCGCCGAACCAGAGTCTATAAGTAGAGGTGATTTCCAGCAGTAGGTTGGTCTGTGACTCTCACAGAAGCCCCTCCCACTACTGGAAGCAGTGTATGCAAAAACCAGCTTTGATCTGGGAATCGCCTGCACCCCGATAGCGGAGGGGGGAGGCCTGTGAGATTCACAGACTGGGTGGGTGGGAAGGCGATTCTCAGATTCATCTGGGAATCGCCAAGGTCATTAGATCAAAGAGGAACAAAAAGGAAATAAATTTCTTACATAAAGAAAGTAATGTCATGAAAGGTCAAAATCTTCTTTTTACCATAGCACGGTAAATTTTTATCCAATTGGCATGCAACTAATGCCAACATGTTAATAATTCAATGCCCGCTCTAGTTATATATGTACAGATAAACATGTATATATACATACGAATATATATGTATATATATATGTACATGTATTTACACAGACAATCAATTAAGATAACATGTTAGTTTAACATATAATACTCAATATAGTTAGATAGTTTAAGTTAATTTATCGAATAAGAATACAGTTAATTCCATTCTACAGATGCTTCTGCCTGTGTGTGTGTGTGTGTGTGTGTGTTTGTGTGCATGTGTGAGGGTGCGTGTGTGCGTGTGTGTGTGCGTGTGTGCGCATGTGTGTGTGTGTGATGGTGCGTTTGCCCACTTGCTGACGGTGCTCTGGATGTGGCGTATCCAGATGTTCTTGTCCTCCTTGGAGGCAGCATGGAACTCATACATCTCCGGAGGAGAGGAGTCACTGATGAGGAACATGCCTCGTTCCTGATTGGCTATATCCCTCACGATCAGGTTCTGAAGGGAAAGTACCGGGGACTTGTCCTGGATCACACGGGAGAGAAGCGTCACGAAGGAATAAAGCAGAGGGAGGACGGTCCCTTTACAGTCGTCACAATCAGTCAACTACATGTCTTTCTACTTGTAAGTGAATACTTTGTTTACCACACATGGAAAGATGTATCTCTGGTCCTTCTCCTGCAGAAACACCAGGATGTCTGTCATCAATAAGACCTGCGTATCTACAAAAAGACACACAATGAACACGCACACGCAGGAACACTGATGAGAAGCATGTCGGAGGCTGTCGATGCTTCACTGAATCTTTTATCTTGAGCTATATAAATGTTTTTTGAAATTGTTTGTAGAGTGTCTTTGAGTATTATGAAAAATTATATATAAATCAAATATATTATTTGTATTAATGTCCATTCGTAAACTTACTTTGAGAGAAAAGACTATTGTTTTAGTAACTAACTGTAGCTAAAATGCCTTCTGTTATCATACTCTGTTCCTCACTGTGTGTTAGTGGCTGTGTCAACTATAATAATAATAATAATAATTAGTTAATCACAAGTTATTAGCTATTACGGGGCCTATAGTTGACTATACCAGTGGTTCTCAAAGTGGGGTACGTGAAGGCACTCCAGGGTGTACGTGAGATTAAAAAAAAATCTATTTAAAATTAGAATCCATTAAAAAATCCTTTAAAAATAGTTATTTAATAAATACAACAACAACGCCAGCACTAATCTTTTTTTACCAAAGATTATTTGCGCTGATGGGTCACAGAGGGTACATCAATGAAAATAGGTTGAGAACCACTGGACTATACAGTAAGTCCTTGTTTCACAGACCTGTGACTGTAGCAGTCTTTCCACTAGTGGTTGTTCACGCATACTATTTTCACATTATTGAATATGAGGAACCAGATGGTACAGTACATCAGTCTGTGCAGTGCTCTACTGTAATACACATTACTTATACTTTACTACATATCTACCCAGAGACCACAATTTTTTCTTAAGTGTTGAGTACCTTTGAGTCGGGATCCTGGGGTTTTCCAGAAGAGGGTCCCATCGTGGACCAGCCTCCGGCGGTACAGCTCTCCGGGCTTGAACAGGCCCCCGTATCTCACCTTGGCCTCAGCCCGGGGGTCCAGCTTGCTCTGGATCTCTTGCAGACGCTGCGCTCTCTCCAGGTCTTCCATCTGCCAAACAAATCACAGTCATTTAAACGTCAATTACATTTCAATTAAATATATTAGACCATGCAACAACAAAAGTGCTGCATTAGTCATCTTATACATTTTAACTTTTCATGATTCCAGTCATCTTGCAAGATGTTTAATATGACTACTTTTATTAGTGCAAGTAGTAAAAGTGACGAGTCGTGGATCTGCCACCGATGGCTTCCTCTCACTTTCAAGCTTTTGTAATCAAACGTGTGAAAATTGGATTCCATCAACCTCATCAAGATATCCTGTGTTTTGATCTATAAATTATGGCATAAATCATGTGAAAATTGAAGAATATGTTGCAAATACAAATAGTGCAAGATCCTGATGCTGCTCCGTGCTCTAGCGATGACATCACATGCTGTGAGCTGCACAACACACACACATTATTAAGTGAGAAGCAGTCCGAAGAAAGCATCAAATAAAACGGGGACATTTCAAAAAGTATAAAAGCTATCAAAACATTCTGAGACATATCGTAATAGTTAGTGTTTTTTTCAACATTTAACAGTTTAAATGGTGTATGTAGCTAAAAGTATGCAGAACTTTTAAGCGTTTAAAGTTTAAGAGATTTGAAGATGATTCCATTCATTTTTCTTCCATAAAAAGCTTAATAAAAACACAATACCCCTCTCCTGAAGTAACTGAATATTTTAATAGCTTGACGGTTTCTGTAGCTGAAAATACGAAGGAAGAGAAGATGTTTAAAATATGTACGGAATAAATATAAAAAGTTGAAAAAGATGTAAAGAACAATACTTGGAATGCTGCTTAAGCCTTCCAACTAATTAAGCCCACAGGAGTTCTGTCAGTGTTTTTGCTGCACAAGGATTCCATCGCCACACCGAACTCTTCTTATTATTACCCCCCACACCCATCTTTTGCCTTGAAAGGAGATCCCTGGTACCATGAAAGGTCTTGAAGAGGAGCTCAAAATGCTTATAGCAATAAAATTATCCAATTAAATAATGTGGTACCTGTTGGTCTATTGAACTGAGAAGTTCTCTGACCATGGAGAGAGCCTGGGTCAAAGAGGAGGCTTCTTCTTCATCATCATCTGGAAGACAAATTAACAAGCAACCTTACTGGGGTACAACAACCTCAGGGGACAGACACCAAGAAGGAATTGTATTAAGCCACTGTTATAAATCTTTATAGACAGACATAGATTACTTACAGACAATATATATATATATATATATATATATATATATATATATATATATATATATATATACAACATTAGCAATTCCTCACAATAAGAGTACAATAGTATTTTCCAGTGAAATACAGAACATGTTTTCTGTGAATATGACTGTTGCCTGATTTGATGTTGCCATTGATGAGAAACTGGTGATGACTATGATTATTTACCGCTGGTATTGTCCAGAATGCGCTGAACAAGGACAGGATATTTGGAGATTCGCTGAGTCACCAACAAGATGCACTCCTGAACACCATGGCAACGTAGCAGGGGTCCACGACTCAACCGCTACCCAGTGATAGAAACACACACACACACACACACACACACACACACACACACACACACACGCACACACACATACACAAACACACAGTGACACAACTACGATGGCTGAAATTTCGTTTGCATTTCGTTTGAATCATTGATGATAAGACCATTGTTGTGTATTATACATAAATAAGGCAAATTAACTGGAATTATTGTATTCAAAATCTATTTAACAAGACAAATTTCTCTTATGGGGAACACCAGAGTCAGATGTTGATGAGACTGATCAAGATTTAATTAGGTTTCATTTCCTTTTATATTTCCATGCTTGTTGAACAAATGTTTTCCTAAAATATCTACCGTAATCAAACAATACAATTCAGTCGCTATAATATTTTTTATTTATTTGTAATGCACTGTAAGCTGCCTCTGTCGGTGTGTTTGACTCACCCGTATGAAGCACTGGAACTTCTTGTCTCTGGCCAGCAGCTCCTTGTACAATTTGACAGCCTTCAAGTGGCGGCTGCAGAACTCGGCGTAGGTCTTTCGCATCTCGTCTGCACACTGACCTGAGAACTGGCAGCAGAACAGATGCACACATTGATTCGTTCATGAAGTGTAAAGACACAGTTCAAAGAAAGATTTGATTTTAACCCAACATTATCTGATCTGCAGGTTATGTTGGAGATAAGAGATCAACTCAATGCGATTCATGCTCAATGAAGTGATATTATGAATCTATTAATTTATACATTCACAGTCGGCGATTTCTTGCCAGCCGTCCTTCCTGCATTCGTCATTTTCAACTGTTATTTTGCGGATCAAGGCTGTTTACACTGGCATTTGGTTGATTTGAATATTCTATATCCTGTTCTTATCTTCTCTGTTTGTTTATTAGTTGGAATGCTTCAGCAGTCCAACCATTGTTCTTGTAATCTTTAAGAAACTTCTTCTTCTTCTTCTTCTTCTTCTTCTTCTTCTTCTTCTTCTTCTTCTTCTTCTTCTTCTTCTTCTTCTTCTTCTTCTTCTTCTTCTTCTTCTTCTTCTTTTTCGTCTTCCGTACGTATTTTGGACCCTTTCCTTATATATTAAGCTACAGAAACTGTTCAAATATTAAAATATTCAGCTTCTTCAGCTCATGATTGCTACGACTTTTCATATTTCTAACTCTTCAACTGTTCATATTATAAATATTGTATGGTATTTAATTTGAATGGGATCACAGTGGAGAAAGTATTCAACTTTAAAAGCTTCTAAGATCTTCATACTTTCACAAAAACAAGCTTCGCCCCGTCACAAAAACAGGCTCCTCCCCCATCACGAAAAACAGGCTCCTCCCCCTTAACGGAATACAGGCTCTCCCTCGTCACAAAAAAGCTCCGCCCCATCACAGTAAACAGGCTCCTCCCCCGTCACAAAAACAAGCTCCTCCCCCGTCACAAAACAAGCTCGGGCCTTGTCACAAAAAACAGACTCCTCCCTCCTGATGAGCCACCAACGTATTTTGGTCACCCTCGACAAAATCTCACGCCAAGGTTTTTTGAAAAGTTTGCAGCTCTGGTCTTATGTGTACAGATTGTAAAGCCAACTGAGCCCAAATCTTAATGTGTGATATTAAGCTATATAAAATAAACTGAATTGAATGTTGGTTCCAGTTCCGTGTCACGGTGCCGGTGTGGATGCTTGAGACGATACATGTTGGCTCCAGTTCCGTGTCACTGTGCCGGTGTGGATGCTTGTGAGAATACATGTTGGCTCCAGTTCCGTGTCACGGTGCCGGTGTGGATGCTTGTGAGAATACATGTTGGCTCCAGTTCCGTGTCACGGTGCCGGTGTGGATGCTTGTGAGAATACATGTTGGCTCCAGTTCCGTGTCACGGTACCGGTGTGGATGCTTGAGACGATACATGTTGGCTCCAGTTCCGTGTCACGGTGCCGGTGTGGATGCTTGTGAGAATGCATGGCAGCCACCTGCTCCAGTAGCAGGTCCCCCAGCTGGTGAATGGTGAAGTTGCGGCTGGACCCGGACTGCAGACTGCTGTTGCGCCGCAGGAGAAGCTTTTCCAGGAAGTGGGAGTGTATCCTGGTCAGCTGGTCCAGGCAGGGGAACATGGCATACACGGTGCACAGGTCCAGCTGAAGCTCCTCCAGCATGCCTTGCCGGAACACCCTCTCCATTATATGCAGCGTTCGCATGTGGTGCAGCTCTGTCTGAATCAGCTCTGAGGGACACACACACACACACATATTGAATACACACAGTCTCTGGACAAGGTCTCTGGACAAGGTCTCTGGACAAGGTCTCTGGACATTTATTTATTTCCTCTAGCTAACGTATATTCAGAAATACATAAAAAACTAGAACGGGCACTCGGTAGAGCGCATACCTTCGCACATCACAAGATTGGGCATTGCATTATGAACATAAAAATTGACTGTGCTATGGTAAAAATAAGATTTTGACTTTTTCATGACCTTGACCTTGACCTTTCACCCAATCAAGCTCAAAATCTAATCAAATGGTTCCCGGATAATAACCAATCATCCCACCAAATTTCATGCGATTCGGTTTAATATATTTTGACTTATGCGAATAACACGCACGCACACATACAAATACACGGCGATCAAAACATTACCTTCCACATTTTCAATGCAAAGGTAAATATAAAGGTCAATCAACTACAAAGGTCACCATAGATGACATCCTGCCTCTTGATGACGTTTTTGCGGTGTGTCTGCAGGTAGCTGCTCTCCACCGCCATGCTCCATGAGTCAGCCTTAAAGTCCTGGCTCTCCAGCTCCAGATCCTCCAGCAGGGCAGAGTAGTAGAATTCTCCTAAACAAGAGAACGCCATCAACATCAGGCCCGTCTGACGAAACATTCAGCTTTTTTACTCAACTAGATATATGTGACACTTATCGCTAAGACTAATTATTTTTCAGATTAAGATTTAGTTTTAATGCTTAAATATGTTGATTTTATTAAATGTGATGCAGTACTATGGCCACTACCCTGCAGTTTACTGTAATGTACAAACTACAATTGTATTTGTATGGGATATACCTAAAAAAAAAACACAACACTATAAGGGACATTTGATACTTTACATGTTGCTCATAATACTTCTACATTTTAAGAATTCAGGACTTTCATATTTAGATTATTGTTCTAGAGACATTTACTTTACGTTTGGTCGTATAACCATCTACTGACCTGAATAATTCACCTCATGCAGCTGTGTACATTAAAATGACCACATTTCAGAATATATATATTTTCGGCCAGATTGCTTTTTATTTTAAGTATACAAAATATTTGTTTATAATCAGCGTCCGCACAAGTCTGCACAGAGAGGAAGTTGAGGTGGACAGAAGGCAACACAGGACATTAACCCAGGAGACCACTCTTTGTGTCCTGTGTAGTAAAATCAGTTCATCTTCACTTATTTTACACACCGTACCAAATGTACTGATTTGGTTTTCACTAAATCTAACTAACATTTCAGCCCACACTGCCACTAACTGCACAACCCTCCACTTCATCATCACTTCATCAGCTCATCATTCTATTACACTCATCGGCCACCACCCTCATCACGTATCATCTCTTGAATCTGTCAATAATGAATACTCTTTTCTTTATCAGACTGGTCTCTCCTGATTGAAATGTACTCAGCATCTAGTGCACTTCTAAGTATTACTTGCCTCACTTACCTGACCTCCACCGTAATCAATTTACTTATGGCACATATCACTTCTTTTCAAACATTCACAAAAACTTTTAAGTAGAGGTCATTTAATAATTTAAAACGTCTATCCTGCTTATGCACTACACACCCTACCCAAAGCTAACCCATATCTCCCTCCACTGTTTCCAGATTCACAAGCCATTGCACATGATGTAGAGGTTGAATGTAGTGATACCGTCATCATTGAGAGACTCCACTGACATAGCTCTGGTCCTGAAGCTGAGCGAGTCTGTCGACTGGGAAAGGATCCGGCGCAGCCCGAGGGGAGAGTTGTCAGTCAGGTTCCTACAATACACACACACACACACACACACACACACATACACAGACAGACACACACACACATGCACACACACACACACACGCACACACACACACACACACACACACACACGCATGTTGGTAGCCCCAAACAGACAGAGGGCGTACAGGCAGGAACTACCTGCTAGTTCTAGTGACACTGTTTTTATTATAACACATATCTGCATGGGAATGGGTGTTAGTTTATGATGATAGATGAAATGGATGCTGGTTGAAACCCGAGACGTTACCTTTATTCTGAAGGCAACATAATGACTTTTATTTGGAAGGAACTTCCTATCCAATTGACCCCGCCATGTTGAGAATTGGCCTTAAGCCAACCAAAGCATTGCATTGTTTGAATCAGCGAATGAATAACTTCTGAGGCATCAGAGGAGTGACTGATTACTAAATAAAGAGACGTTGTTTTGGGGAGAGCGTTCTGAATGGAGCTGGCCAGACAGAGAACTGACACACGGACGGTGTTGGACTGTGAGATCTAGACTCATTCCGGCCCCACCATCGTGAACGATAATTGTCTATTAACGTTTGCCATTAAATATTATTAACTAATAAATATACACTTAGAGGCTGTAATGATCATTTCACGAGGAACTGGCAGCCGTTCATTTCCTATTTCCAAGACCTGTCATTGTTGCCCAATGATTGAGGCGCGTTGGGTTCTGTCCATCTGTCGGATCTATTGCAACCAAATCCATGTATTACAAAAGATCTGTGAACAAGCGTAAAGGCCATGCGTGTGGGGGGGTTTTGAGGGTGGGTTTGTGGGTGGGTTTGCGGGTGGGCGTGTTATGATTAATTACCTCTCCTTATTTTCAATTGTTTAAAATAAAAATAAAAAAAATACTTGTTCGCTGATCCCTGATCCGCTGAATATTGTGCACATTCTCCAATAAAGTATATAAAAAAAGTATATATTATTAACTGTAATTGATTGAATTCTGAATTTCCTTGAGCCCGAGACGTTCTGGTAGCCGAATCTTTTCCCTCCCTAATTCACAGGCTCTCCAGTGGGACCAGGTCCGAGGGCAGAGCTCCGGAGCCGTACATTGTGTGGTCGCTGCTGGCCGGTGAAAGCGATGCTCACCCTGCGATGTTGTTGGTGGAGACGCTCTTGGACAGGGAAAGGTTGGAGCGCCCGCGGCGGGATCCCAGCAGCGTCTGCCGGAAGCTGTCAGACGGGTAGGTGGCTGAACTGGGACGCTCGCGCATTCCTGGAGCTGTGAAGTTTAAAACAAGCCAATCAGAGGAAGGCAGGGGGATACAATATATGAATGGCTATATGAGAACTATTTGAGATAGGAAGAGGAGACTGAATATATGTGTGTATGAGAAAAACTCACTTTTCGTGCGCAGCGTGACGTTCTGTACGGCGGAGCTATTCCTTACCAGGGCCATCTTCTGCTGCTGTTTGATAAATAACACAAATCAATCAGTCACATCGACAATAGCATTCCATAAAAAGTATATATACATCTATTTGTAATGTTGCTCAGGTCTCGATCTGAAATATTAGCATCAACACAAAATTAATTTTGACACTCTTTGATACTTTCTGTATTCTAATTCAAGAAACTCTGACAACACCAGCGCTGCTCTCTCAAACTCTCAATCACATTGACATCGTTTCCAAAAAACTGTAATTGTTTTCTTTAGGATCCACACTTGCCTTGAAGAAATGTTATAAATATTACTCCTGCTGTCTTACTAAGAGTCTATGAGCTTTTCTTTAAATTTAAAATATTACTGATTAAATTAGTTTTTTTCATCTCATTATGGAAAGATGGTCGCCATATGTTAAAAAAAACATTTGTCTCAGAAAATCGTGGGATTATTATTATTAATTAATTAAAGGAAGGAAGGAATGATAGGAAGGATATAAGGAAAGAAAGGAAGGAAATAAAGGAAGGAAGGAAGTAAAGGAAGGGAGGGAGAGAGGAAAGGAAGAAAAAGAAGGGAGAAAGGAAGGGAGAGAGGAAAGGAAGAAAAAGAAGGGAGGAAGGAAGGGAGGAAGGAAGGAATGGAGGGAGGAAGGAAGGAAGGAAAGGGAGGAAGGAAAGGGAGGAAGGAAAGGGAGGAAGGAAACCCCCCATGCTCTCTCTATGTCCTCCTCCCTGGGCTCTCTCTGTCTGTCACAGGAGCAAACTGACCTCATTAACACATCTCACTCCCGGTAATGTTGTAATATAATATAATAATAATATACATGTATATAAATACCTCTCAGTAGAAGCCACACCATCTACATTTCTTGAGAAATGTTCTAGTTTACAATTATAATACTGTTCTGGAAGAGAGATTAGGGATTGGTCAGTATAACCAGTATGTTCTGTACTCCAAGTGTTTTAGAAATACATCTTTTGTGTAATCTTTATGGGACTGTTCATATTTTCTAAAGGTGTGTGTGTTGTATATATTTATACTTGGTCATAATCTGTAGAGAATCCTTTAATCGGCTGTCTGATTTTATAATGAATGTGAATCTTGTACCATGTAAATAGAAAATCATCCTGTATATTGGAGCACATATGCCCCTCTATATTTGAAGCTACAGATCTGGAAGGTTTTTCTTCTTTGAATCCCTTCATCTTCTTTTTGTGTTTCACTTTTGGTTTGAATTGTCTCATAGTGAATCATTTTGGGTTGCAATATTTGTCCCACACTTGACCAGACAACTAGAAATGTCGATGTAAAGGGGCTTTGGAAGAAGAGATTCATCACTCTCTTAACACGTGTTTTAATATTAGAAGAGGGAAACCCCAAACACTCATTCAAGTTGTGATGATTTGTGGTGAAGCCTTCATCTTACCCTCTGTTTCATTTTGGTGCAGTTTGGCAAAGTGTCTCGACAGCGGTTGTGGATCGTGACATTACAAGCTGGAGACAACGGAGACACGAAGAGGACGCACATGATTACAACTTGTGGTTAAGGTTGTAAATTAAACAAAACAAATGAATGTTAAAATGCACCTGGTTAGGTTTAGTGGAATACATCAGGGTTTGGCTTCAAACGACCGTAACATTTAATCCAAACCAAACCAAAATGCCTGGTTGGTTCACAGACTCCTTCGGGTAAAAGAACCCAACAGGTGTACTCACTGGGGCAGCTGAGCGCCTCCTTGGCCGTGATGCTCTTGTTGCAGGCCGAGCAGAGCGTGGTGGCTGAAACCGTCAGGGACGTGAACAGGTGACCGTTGCTGTAACGGGCCTCCCTCTCCCTCGCCTCCTTCTCTCGCTCCCTCATGCGCTCTCTCTCTTTATTCTGAAAGAGAAAACAGAGACTCAAAGTGACATATTTAGTTTCGCTGATGAGAAATAAAGCTGCAGTGAAAAGGCGCAGGGTGAGGGAGATAATACTCTGCCTCACTGAAGAGGGCGCTAGTGAGCCAACTTGTTGCTTCTTCTTCTACGCTGAGGCACCAGGCGAGTCGAGTCCGTTTGTTTTTGTATTTTGCTGCCAGACTGCCAACATGAAGAGGATTATATATCTAATATTAAACATGTCTCAAAACTGGACTTTCACTCAAAAGTGGACGTGATTAACAGGTAGATCAACGCCGGAGCCAAAAGGTGTGCTTCAAACTTTTTATGTACCGTGTGTGTGTGCATGTGTGTTGTGTGTAGAATGCTGATAAAATAACCAGTACCAATTGAATACGCCCCTTTTGGGTTTATATATTTGTAAATCTGACACTAAAGGAGTCAGTGCCTCACCAACCATGAACCTCACCACACGTCACTGGTGTGTCTTGAAACCAGCGGTTCTCAAACTTTTCACGCGTGGTTATCTGGATCGTGGTCCAGGTCTACCACGCCATTATTAATCATTTCTGTGATTCATTGAATGTGTTTAATCTGTTCATCTGGTCACATGACATCTATTGTTCAGTCCATCCTATGTTGCTCTTATGAAGGTTTTTTCACTTTTTTCTCTCTGTGAATTTTGTGATTCTGGACTATACAAAATGTCCTGATATGTGAGACCCCTAAAATACAAAATTTGTTATCAGTCCTGATATGCATGTCAAGTTTAATACATTTTGGGGTATGATAAAGCCCCCCAAAAGGCAGTTGAATTGCAAAAAAGGAATAATAATCATTACAGCTGCAAGCAGTGATGACTATGACCTTTACTAGCCGGACGCTGGATTGCTCACAGAGAACGTTCGCCCGCCAGACAACATGCTCCATGTTCCTCTGCGTGAAGTGAAGACCACGTCATGTACATCCGATGCCGTTTATCACTTAACGCTGATTCCCTTTCGCCAGCAGGTGGCGCTTTCACTATAAGTGAAAATAGGCTTGTCGTATCATCAGGTTATGACTTTTATCAAGCGTGACAAGTTTGGGGCAGATTTGAACAAGTCCAGTGGAGTTAACAGCGCTTGTTTAGTGAGGACACAAATGTTTCGGGGGCGTTATTTAAGAGATTTTTAACAACCAAACCAAAAACCCACAATCATTATTTCTTTCCATCACCTTTCACACATGTGAAAAGTGCAAAGTGCATGCACTATTGAGCATCCCAAGTCACCAAGCAAGGAGTAATACGTATAAAACGTGTAATTTCCTTCTGCCGGTAGGCGGCTCAGGGCTCAGGTGCCGGGAAGAGGCCTGATTGGCCTCAGCTGCAGGGGACCAGGGGTTGTGTCTCTCCCCTGTATTAGGTACAATAAGGATGGAGGCACAGTCTGCCAGGCACAATAAATATATAACCAATTTAGGAGCCTCTTCCGCGGGGCGGGGCGACCGGGCTGGAGCCAGCGGGCCGCCACATTAGACCCGGAAAGATGCTTGAGACCCGGTCCAGCAGTTTGAGAAGGTAAAACAGACTCTCAGTGGGGAACCACTCCTCCATACGCCTAGCCCCTCTCTTCCCTTTACTCTGCAGACTGACGCATCGACCAGAGAGCGGAGGCACAGTCTGCCAGAGACAATAAATAACATTACCAACGGGTGCTGGGGGGAAACCCAGGGCATGTGACCGGAGCATGCTACAGTGGCATAGCAATCGGGTTGTGTGAAACGTAGCTGTGACAGTTCCATAGCCGTCACCCGGGGGTTTCCCCCTAAAGCACCAAGGATTTCCAGACACACTTGCGATACTTGGCAACATTATTTATTCTCCAGCAGACTGCACGTCTGCTCACTCTCCCAAACTCCAGCTCTGCAGCACTTGTATAGGTGCAGCGTGGGCTGATTGGCAATTAGGCAGTAGCCGAGGCCAAGTTGGCGACTCCGCCCCCACGGCTGCCACAGTAGCCCATTCACTAGCCGTGACGATGAGGTCGAGATAAAAGAAGGCCCTGAAACCATGGCCCACACTGGCTGCAGTGCCAGGTCCACACATGGGCTGACGGTGTGCATGGGAGCCATGGCATTGATAAACAACACATCCCAGAACTCTCAACTCATAGGCTATCACCTAAAAGACAAAACACAAGAATGTCCCGTGTCATGAAGACACCTCCACATGAGCGTTTGCGTCCTTAAGTCCATCCGGTGAACCAATCGCCCGTCTGTTTAGATCCAGCAACTGTCTGATGGTTAACCCCCTATGTCTGTCCTGAGTGAGGACAACAGACACATCTGTTTCTGTAAACGGCCCTAAATCTCTTCTGAGAGGTAACCCATCTCTTCCTGGGAAGATGGATTCACCTCTTTGACCCCCGTGAACAGAGGAGGGGCGATGCAGCAGTGGAGAGAATGACCCTTTCAGAGTCCTGTCATCAGCCGTGTCGCCATGACTCCTCTAGGATGAGTGACTGTGGTGCAACAGCTGGAACTCTGTGATAACCTCCCCTGGTTCTCATTCTGCCAGAACTTCTCTAAACATGAGGATGGCCCTTGGGGGGCCGACAGAGAAAAGGCCGAGATGGAAATGAGGTTTGAAAACATACAGCAGAAGACATTGTGTTAGCAAGGTTACTTTACGGCTTTGCATGAGCTAACCTAATAAATGAAATCAATATAGTGCTATAATTCATTGCACTGGCAAATTGTATCCCACTAATATATAATAAACAGGATTTAGATATACTCATAAACTATTGTTATTTTCTGAAACATGTGTTGATGAAAATAAAAAAATTACAAATACTTTAGAGGTAGGTTTAGGCTTGGCTAACTTAATAAATTAAACCAATATAGTGCTATAATCCATTGCAGTGGCATAGCCTAAAACTCAGAAAACTGAAAAATCCCCCCTACCCACATAACTGGCTCATTATAAAGGGAAATAAAGTACTTATTATTTCGTGGACACTGGTACCTACGCTGCTTATATCACCCTTTGGTTTTTGGACGAGTTTTGAAGCCTTTGGTTCAGTATTTTGTCCGTCGCCATCTTGTTTTTTCTAAACCAAAGTGACATGAGAGATTGTAGCGAAGTGCAACTAAGCGCTGAATAAGACATTTTCGGCAACCAGAAATGTAGCAATGCTACATTACATTACGTCTTTTTTTTCTACACAAGCAAAACCTGCATGTGTCACGCATGTCACGGTGAAGAACTCCCTTCTCCCCACACGGTTTGCCCCTCTTGTGTCGTGGTACAGTCGAACATGTTTCAGACACTTGAGATCCACACCTTCCATCTCACTGCGTGGTGTTGGTTTCCCAGATGGTGCGTGTTGCATAATAAGGAAGGGCACTCAAATGATGCAACTTGTGGTCACTTCCAGTCCTTGCACAACGGGTTTCTTGTGATCTGGGGCCTCAATGCAGTGACAAGTTCCTGTTTCTGGAGGAACTCCCATTCCACGGTGTTTAGTAGTCTGGTTGTTTCATGAAGCCTAGAATGATATAGCTGTAAATACGCTTGTTCTTTTCGACCCTTCTCTCTGATCATTGGCTATTCTGCGTTTTCACCACAAAACCCCCTGGGGAGCTCTCATACTGAGAGTTTGTTCCAATTATTGTTGCCAAGTTCTCATCTGGCACATTGAAATATTTGTTGTTTTTGTATATATGTATAGCCACCTGAGAGAAGAAGGTCCCTACAGTCTGGCGCCCTCGTCAGGGTGGGTGGTGGCAGCTGATGGCTGCACGTTGGGGAACATCGGCAAATCAAGCACATCACATGATCACACTATTTGTGTGTGTGCGTGTGTGTGTGTGCGTGTGTTTTTGTGTGTGTGTGTGTGTGTGTGTGTGCGTGTGTGTGTGTGTGACCTAATGCACATCTCTCAAATGAGTATGCACATCTGTACCTTTTTTTTAAACTAGTGCCACAATAAATCACATGATCACACTATTTGTGTGTTTGTGTGTTTGTGTGTGTGTGTGTGTTTATGTGTGTGTGTTTGTGTGTGTGTTTGTGTGTGTGAGACCTAATGCACATCTCTCAAATGAGAATTCACATCTGTACCTTTAAAAAAAAAAAACTATTGCCACAGTAAATGCCTGCGATGACTATTTTCCATGATGTATTTTTACACATTTCTGAGGCCTGCATCATTTCCAAAGAAAGCAGTAATATTGCAACGCACACCCACTACTGCCATTTCTATGGCAACAGTTGCTATAGTTAAATATCCAGTGAAAAGGCACACTGTGTACAAGCAAATACACACAGCACCACCTCCATCCCACAGACACAGAGAGATGCCTCCTGTGTGTGGAGCAGAGACACAGTGCATCAGGCCGGAGGCCTCAGGCACATTGAGGACATGAATTCGGACTGCGAGTGCAAAAGCAGCAGTGATGTAGACGAGGGGGGAAGTGACAAAAAGGGAATCTACAACGTACCATTTAGTCGTAATCTCAACATCTTGTTGTTTTAAACACTGAGCGGCCGGACCTACGAGAGCTGGTCCATGGCCTGATGTGAACGTCTCTGATGTCACACTCGAAGAGGAGCATAAGGCCAACTCACCCGCAGGTTGATGTCCCTCATCCTCTCTTGGCGCAGCTTCGACAGATTGGCAACTCTGGACATTGTGACGAGGTGAAAATAAAATATCCAATAACGGCGGTTGTATACTTTTCGGAAACCAAAGAGAAATAAAAACACAATCTTCCTTCGCCGGCCAACTGCAATGTGCTTCTGCTTCTACTGAAGTGACTGTTCCTGTGAGAAATCTGACTTCTGAATCACCACCGCCCCCTCACACACACACACACGCACACACGCACATGCACACGCACACACACGCATACACACACAGTGTTCAGCTGTGTGTGTGTGCTGAGGAATAGGATAGACGAGTATCTGCACTTTGCTACATCCCAATATCAAACCATTTACAAAATGGTCATTTTTACAGCAGCTTTTCATACTCGGAAAAGAAAAGTTAAAGTTCAACAGTAAAGATATCGTATGTCTGCAGCGTCAGGAGTTAGTGTGACGTAACAGGAGCCACACACTCGGCTCAAAGTGGTCAGCTCCAGTCAGGATGTTATTTACAAAACAGTGGGACCTGGTCTGTTGTTTACTCGTCAGGACCTGACAGGTGAGTGGTCTGTTGTTGACTCGTTAGGACCTGACAGGTGAGTGGTCTGTTGTTGACTCGTTAGGACCTGACAGGTGAGTGGTCTGTTGTTGACTCGTTAGGACCTGATAGGTGAGTGGTCTGTTGTTTACTCGTTAGGACCTGACAGGTGAGTGGTCTGTTGTTGACTCGTTAGGACCTGATAGGTGAGTGGTCTGTTGTTTACTCGTTAGGACTTGACAGGTGAGTGGTCTGTTGCCAGGTGAGTGGTCTGTTGTTTACTCGTTAGGACCTGACAGGTGAGTGGTCTGTTGTTTACTCGTTAGGACCTGACAGGTGAGAGGTCTGTTGTTGACTCATTCATATGAAGGGCATTAGTCGGTCGTGCGTTACATGCATGTTGTTGCGTGTCAGTGCACGTTAGAGGATGAGCTCTGCTTTGACAATGAAGTCATGAATACGATTTAAACTTGTGAAGAGCGTCAGCTATGACGATGAATGAATGAAAAGGTGAGCTGTGAATATGATGACACGGTCTGTTGTTATGACGACACGATGAAGTAGGCAAGCTATGGCTTTAAAGTAATACGATCGGTAATGACGAGGAACTACTTTTTACAAAGTCAGCTCGGACTATGAACTGATGAATAAGATCAGCAATGAACAGGAAATATGGAATCAATATGTTTATTATTATGATCTATATAATAATTAGTCTGTGATGACTATGGCCAGCAATTATATGAACTGATGAATAAGTTCAGCTCTGAAGATGAACTAGAGACTAACGTCTGTTATATGAACTATAATGAATAAGGTCTCCTGTGACTATGAACTAATGCATATAATGTTATGACTTTAAACTGATGACAAAGGTCTGTTATGACTATGAACTTATGAATGCTGTTATTACTTTAAACTGATGACAAAGGTCTGTTATGACTATGAACTACGAGGAATAAGGTCAGCTATGAAATATGGAATAAATACTTGTATTACTCTGAACTATTAAATAAGGTATATGGTCAGCTATGACTATGAACTAATGAATAAGTTCAGCTATGATGATGCATTAGTTATTAATGGCTGCTTTGACTATCAGCTAATAAATATAATGTTATGACAATAAATTAATGAATACAATGTTATGACTATAAATGAATGAATACTGTTTGCTATGACAAAAAGCAATTAAATTCAGTTTATTTTTCATAGCCCAAAATCACAAACTCCCCTCAGAGGGCTTTACAGTCTGTAGACATACAACCTCCCTGACCTTTGACCTCACGTCGGATCAGGACCACCCTTCAGGGCAGCAGCAGAGGAGGATCCCTCTCCAGGATGGACAGAAGCTGTATCAACGTTAAAGTTACATTTAAATGTTCTGTTTTTAATCTTAGCCCTGAGTCAAAGTGATTTAACGCATTACTTGTAAACTAATAATAAACTCTGAGACTAAAGGTTGCTTGTTAGATCCTCATGTCCACTTCTTTCCAGCAGCAATCGGTTTCATCCACAAAAACCAGGACCCCCACGGAGTCTCACATCCTTTTATTACCTTCGCATTGAAAATGCGGAAGGTAATGTTTTGATCGCTGCGTATTTGTATGTGTGTATGTATGTGTGCGTGTTATTCGCATAAGTAAAAAAGTAGTAAACCGAATCGCATGACATTTGGTGGGATGATTGGTTATTATCCGGGGACCATTTATTATCACAATATCAGGCATTGAATTATGAACATGTTGGCATTAGTTGCATGCCAATTGGATAAAAATTGGCGCGAGATCAAAGGCAGTGACAAGAGGGGATTTCCACCAGAAAACCTGTTTGTATTCAGTGATGACAAGATCAAGGGCAAATAACCTGACCTTTGACCCGATCGATCCCAAAATCTAATCAAATGGTCCCCGGATAATAACCAATCATCCCACCAAATTCCATGCGATTCGGTTTAATACTTTTTTACTTATGCGAATAACACGCGCACACACACACACACATACAAATACATGGCGATCAAAACATTACCTTCCGCATTTTCAATGAGAAGGTAATGACAGATTAGATAGTCACGTGTTGTGTCCCGTGACAGACATAAACAGTAGTATGTGCAGGCATAAGTACACGTATACATACACTACATGTACATGCATACAAACAGGTTTTCTGGTGAAAATCCCCTCTTGGTGAGAAAGCCAACCTCCGCACATAACAGCTGAGCAAAGCGCGTGCTGGCTCTGTCATCCTGGCTCTTTGAGAGACACTCCTTGCAGAATGAGAAAGCCAGAGGAGCAGCCTCCCCCCAGGTCCTAGTACCCGGGGTATATGGACTTTTTTTGTCTTTTTTTTTTGACGGAGCTCAATGTTGACTATTTTTAGAACATGCCGTGCGGGCGACTCACCTGGTCCCTGCGGGCGACCAGGTGCCCGCGGGCACCGTGTTGGCGACCCCTGATGTAATGTGGACAGAAGGACAGATTTAGAGTTAAAATACATTCAATGAATTTGACAGAGTTTATCAATAGTTCATATTTAGGCATATTCCACGATGGAGACCTCCACCATCCATCAGTAGATAGAGGCAGAGTGGAGGAGTGGGCGGAGTCCCAGCATGGCAGCGGCACAGAGACCCAACCATCGATGGTCCATCAGCAGATGGGATCTATGATATGATTTCAGTCTACACATATTAGGCACCTTTTAGGCATGTATATCACAAAACAGGCAGAACAGGAGATATATGTAATCGCTCAGCAGCACAGGTGAGCACACTCTCACACAAACATTAAATAAAGACTTAGTAACATCTAAATCAAAGCTTTTGCAACATACTGAATTTGTGCCTGGAAAGACACTTAGTTATCGATCAAATGATCTCTGTATTTTAAGCTATCCACAATGGACCATGTTGACCTTACTGCTCTCAATGTAGTTAAACAAATGTTAGTGTGTCCTCTAGAAGCGGTTCATGTAATCTAATGCAGACTAAAGTTACTCAGGTCTTAGCCGGAGTGGCTGCACAGCAGCACATTTAGTGTTTTAGAAATGAAAAGCTAAGTTTACTATAATCTGACAACCATTTCTGTATAGTGTTAATAATAACAAATTGATGGGTTGTGACATTGTGTGCTAGTGCATAGCATTGTGTGCTAGTGGATAGCATTGTGTTCTCATGGATGGCTTTGTGTTCTCATGGATAGCATTTTGTGCTAGTGCATAGCATTGTGTGCTAGTGGATAGCATTGTGTGCTAGTGGATAGTATTGTGTGCTAGTGGATAGTATTGTGTGCTAGTGGATAGCATTGTGTGCCAGTGGATAGCATTGTGTGCTAGTGGATAGCATTGTGTTCTCATGGATAGCTTTGTGTTCTCATGGATAGCATTGTGTGCTAGTGGGATAGCATTGTGTGTTAATGGATAGCATTGTGTTCTCGTGGATAGCATTGTGTGCTAGTGGATAGCTCATGGATAACTGATGTGTGTGATTACTAGGGATTACTAGGGATATTGCCATTATCGGTTTTGATCGGCGTTCTCAAAACGGCCGATCAAACCGATCGATCAGATGACGTCACATATGCGAGTAATACTATCAGAGACGTTTCAACCGCCGCGCGCCGCAACGGAGTAAATACACGGGCGAGTGCCGCAGAGTGAGAGGGGCGAGCGAGCGGCGAGCGAGCGGCGTCCCGTCCCCGAGTTGAATCTCTGGGTCAACTCAGCCGACATTCGCATGTCTGACCCTATAGACTGATGTTCACGTCTGACCCTATAGACTGATGCTCACACGTCTGACCCCCTATAGACTGATGTTCACGGCACACGCGCGCGAGGGTTTTCATAAAGTTAGCGGCTAACTTTATGAAAACCCTCGCTCGCTCCCGATCGAATGCTAACTGTTAGCGGAAGGATTTACGTGACACAACATCTGGTTTTGCAAAGACAGCGGAAAGAGCCACGTAAAACAACATACGTTTTTTCAAAATAAGATGTTGATAAATCATACACTAACATATACAAGTAAACGATTAACTGATTCTGTATCTTTATAGATTGTTTCTGAGATTTAGCTTAAATTATGCTAACATTAAAACATTGTTACTGTACCAAGGAAGAGTTTATAAAAATAAGTCAGACTTTTGTATGTTAAAAAAAGTCCTGTATATAGATTTCCCCAAGAGTTCCAGGAAATGAATAATGCAGATGTGTTCCATACAAATCTGAAATCAATCCCCTACAATAGCCATCAAACAATTGTAATGTATCAATTAGGACAGTTTTCAAAGTAAAAGTCCTAAATGTTTAAAGAAATCTGTAATTTCTTTAATGTTTGAGGTGCTTTAGATGTGTATTTCCTCATAGTCCTAGGCAATAATGCTACACAATAAATAGAATGCTTCAATCGACGCCGTGATCGGTATTATGGGATCGGCAGAGACTATTTCAGTGATCGGTGATCGGTATTATCGGTGATCGGCTGACACTGATTTCAGTGATCGGCCCAAAAAACCTGATCGGTGCATCTCTAGTAGAAACTAAAGGGAGTGGGGAGACTCACGAGCCCCCGGCTGACCGCGGACTGCATTACTCAGGCCTTGTGTTCAACAACTCCTTTATTTGAGTTTTCTTTACAATCATGTTTTCAGGTTTCTTTGGTTCATAAGTCATCTCAACAATTCATAAAACAAATCAAAGTGACACATATTTATTTATTTATTCTCTTTATTAACGTTCATCACAATAAAACATCCTGTATTCTGTAAACATTATATAAATGTAGTAGGCCTCAATCTTAATGAAGCTCCATGACAACAAAGCTATTCATCTATGTTTCCTGTGTAAACATCAGATAGAACAAATTTAGCTGATTTACTCAGTCAAACTTCAGCTTCATGTATTTGGTGTCTTTAAAGTCAAGTTCAACTGAATCATATTCACACAAAATGTGTACATTTATTCTCTTCAATGAATAAAATCATTACAATAACCAAAGAGAGTGATTAGTTTACTCCAACAGGAGTGATGATCAGAGGAGCAGAGTTTATACCGTCATCATTGAGACCAGGATAGAAGAATGGGAGGAGTTTCTCCTTGAAGGAGCAGCCAGTAAAGGAGTAGATGAGAGCTGCAGCTTCTACGTCATAGAAGGAGACCAGACCCTTCTCATAGTCCACAAACACCCCCACCTTCTGAGGCCCAGACTTCAGGGAGAGAACAACTGGAGGGTCATCATTAACTTCATACTGTTTTCCATTTGTTAAACGTATTGTCCAGATACCGTCTTCAGGTCTCCATGTGATGTTTTCTTTTCTGTCGATCGACTCTCTGGCCACTCCTAAATCCCAGTCAGTTTTTCCTTTAACTTGAACCTCAAAGTAAAATCTGCCTGAAGAGAAACTTTGCTTTGCTAAGACACAAACATATTTAGTAAATCTCTCTGGGTTGTCTGGGAGATTCTTCGTCACATCAGTATCATTCACTTGTTTCCTGTCACCAGACAGTTTGAGGTCATGATGAGCTGTTTTAGGATCAAAAGTCAAGTCCACTGCAAACTTCTGGACCCTCTTCATCTCAACTTCAACCAGCGTCTTCATCTTGTTACTGAGCGTCTCCTCCAGCTGAGACACAGCTCTCCTCACAGTCCCCTCATGTGATGCTGGAGGAACACTGACCTGAGACCAGTCCTTGGTGGGCGGTGGATGGTGGATGTTGAGGGACTGGAAACCCTGAAGGAGGTGGAGGTGGTCTTCAGAGAGGGAGAGCTTCTCCACCTCAGTGCTCCTCTTCATCAGATCAGAGATCTCCTGTTCCATCTCTCTGATGGCGTCTTCAGCCTGTTTCTTTGTGCTTCTCTGCTTCTCTTCTATCGTAGTGATGAGCTCCTTCAGTTTTCTCTCCACAGTCTCCTTCAGACCAGTGAAGACCTGAACACCTTCTGCTTTCTCTCTGTCTGCATCTTCCTCACTGAGCTTCACGTTGTGATGGACCTCCTGAATCTTCAGGCGTCTCTTCTGGATCATCTCCTGAGTTTCAGCCTCTGTCTTCTGCAGCTCGACCTTCTTTCCTTCATATTCTTGTTTCAGAGGAACAACATTGTGCATCTTGTGGTCCAACACAGTGCAGAGCATGCAGACATACGTCTTGTCGGTCCTACAGAACAGCTCCAGAGGTTTATCGTGCTTCAGACACATCCTGTCCTCCAGGTTCTCCACAGGGTCCATCAGCTGATGTCTCTTCAGGCCTGGTCTTGACAGGTGAGGCTCCAAGTGAGTCTCGCAGTAGGACTCCAGACACACCAGGCAGGACTTCAGGGCCTTCAGTTGGGTTCCAGTGCAGACGTCACAGGGAACTCCTCCTGTGGACTCGTGTTGCTCTGAGCTGCTGCTGCTGGCTTTCTGCTGAGCCAACTGTCTGAACTGAGAAACCATCTCACAGATGAAGGTGTTGACCCTCAGATCTGGTCTGGTGGAGAAAACCTCTTTGCACATGGGACACTGACACCTGTCACTCACATTCCAGTGTTCAGTGATGCACTTTTTGCAGAAGTTGTGTCCACATGGTGTTGAGACTGGATCAGTGAACACATCCAGACAGACGGAGCACAGGAACTGATCTTCAGACGGCAGGTTGCTGGCAGCAGCCATCTCTACACCCGGAGAACACAAGTCAAAGTGTCACTACAAACGATTTAAATACATAATTATTCATAGAGAGTTGGTTTAATTTGACTTTACTCCTTGTCAGACTTCACATAAGGCGATCTGACCATGAGGAAATGATAAGAGTGTAACTTCCTGTTTGATTAGAGTTGAGTTTTAACACCAGTTATTGAAACACAGTAAACTTCATCAGCTGTTACTCACCAGTTTGTGGATCAGATGTTGAGAAGACGAGCAGAGTGTAATATTTAATATTTATCTGGACAGAAACACAGAGACGTGTCTCACCGTCGCTCCGACAAACAGTAAGTTTCACTTCAGGATTGTGACGTCGAAGCCCCGCCTCCTCCAGCAGCTCTGTTTGGGAGGTGCTGTTTCCTCCTCCAGGTTGAGACTTGATGGAGTTACAGACATGTGGCAGTTTAATCTTTGTAGGTAAACTATTGTGTTTATTTAATCCTCATTTTCTTGCAGCCACCAGACCCTGTTCACCTAAATAAGTCAGTCCCACACGCAAACAATAAATATGTTTGTGTCACTTTCCAGTCCAATGCAGCTCTGCAACAATCTCACTGAGTCCACAGCTCAGCTCTCTGTGAATCTCTAACCTCCTCACGTAACGTTACTTCTTATCTTCTTGTAGTACCGTATCGCCCCACCAGAGAGCTGCGCTCACTAAATGCAGGGCTACTTGTAGTTCCTAGAGTCTTAAAATGTAAAATGGGAGCCAGAGCCTTTAGTTATCAAGCTCCTCTTTTATGGAACCAACTTCCAATTTCAGTCCGGGAGGCGGACACAGTCACCACCTTCAAGAGTAGACTTAAGACTTTCCTCTTTGACAGAGCTTATAGTCAGGGCTGAATCAGGTTCACCTGGTCCAGACCTAGAGATGCTGGTATAGGCTTATAGCTGCTGGGGATGTTTAGGATGCACTGAGCACCTCTCCTCTTTTCTTTCTCCTATGGATGAATCTTCATCTCTCCATCACACATGACTAACTCTGCTTTCTCCCCGGAGTCCTTCTGACTTCACGTCTCATGGGGTCATCGGACCCTATGAGACGGCATAGATTCCATCTGCTGATGGACCTTCGATGGTTGGATCGTGAGTTCCTGTCGCCAGCTGTGCCACTGCCCTGCTGGGACTCCGCCCACTCCTCCACTTGGGAGGTCTCCAAACTCTCCATCGTGGAATATGCCTAAATATGAACTATTGATAAACTCTGTCAGATTCCTTGAATGTATTTTAACTCTAAATATGTCCTTCTGTACACATGACATCTATTGCATCTGTCCATCCTGGAGAGGGATCCTCCTCTGTTGCTCTCCTAAAGGTTTCTTCCCTTTTTTTCCCCCT
Source organism: Liparis tanakae (assembly GCA_036178185.1). Taxonomy (NCBI): domain Eukaryota; kingdom Metazoa; phylum Chordata; class Actinopteri; order Perciformes; family Liparidae; genus Liparis; species Liparis tanakae. The sequence continues at coordinate 20,095,662 of CM070106.1, forward strand.
GAAGGGTTATTTGGGAGTTTTTCCTGATCCGATGTGAGGTTTTGGGTCAGGGATGTCTATGTGTACAGACCGTAAAGCACTCTGAGACAAATTTGTAATTTGTGAAACTGGGCTATACAAATAAACTGAATTGAATTGAATTGAATCTCTACGTGTTGCTGAATCAGAGGAAGTTGAATATGTGCAGTCTGTTAAAGCCTTTAACAAACGCTGCTCACTCTGAGGTGTGCTCTGCTGACGCATGAAATTTAGTGGGATGATTGATTATTATCTGGGGACCATTTGATTAGATTTTGGGATCGATCGGGTCAAAGGTTAGGTTGTTTGCCCTTGATCTTGTCATCACTGAATACAAACAGGTTTTCTGGTGGAACTCTTGTCACTGCCTTTGATCTCGCGCCGAACCAGAGTCTATAAGTAGAGGTGATTTCCAGCAGTAGGTTGGTCTGTGAGTCTCACAGAAGCCCCTCCCACTACTGGAAGCAGTGTATGTAAAAAACAGCTTTGATCTGGGAATCGCCTGCATCCCGATAGCGGAGGGGGGAGGCCTGTGAGATTTGGGTGGGAAAGCGATTCTCAGATTCATCTGGGAATCGCCAAGGTCATTAAAAAAAAAAGGAACAAAAAGGAAATTAATTTCTTACATAAAGAAAGTAATGTCTGTGTAATGTCATGAAAGGTCGAAATCTTCTTTTCAAAGTAAATTTGTATCCAATTGGCATGCAACTAATGCCAAAATGTTCATAATTCAATGCCCGATCTTGTGACATGCGAAGGTATGCGCTCTACCGAGTGCCCGTTCTAGTTTTCTTATTAGAATACACTGACAATTTTATATTGTAATAAATAATATTTCAAAGTACTGGTATCTGCTTGTTATTTACCATAAGCATCTACTAATGGACTATGATAAAATATCAAGACAAGGTATTAAATGAACATGCAATTTGAGGATTACTTAATATCTAATCTCTACTTGTTGTACTGACAATAAGTGTATAAAAATTAAAGACCCGAAGAAGAGCATTTCATAGAGCTCGTTATAAGTGCATCAGACCGCCCAACTTGGCATATCTGATCCAGATGTTGTCCAATAATTGATCTCCTCACTTTAAAGTAACTGAATAGATTCATCTGAATAAATAATGCAAGTTGAGCTCGTTTTAAACAAGGTGCATTTCTATATATATTTACTGTATGGCGCCACCTTGTGGAATAACAGAACTATAGCCATCATAATGGCTTTGATAACAATATATATAGTGATATATGTTCATTCTTATGGCTTAACATAGCCGATACTTTAAAAAGCTTGGTTGAAAATACGAATCACACTTTAGGCTATGTATTGCCCTATAACATTATATTATAACATTGTTATAGCAAAAGCTACTTCTTCAAACGTGAGCTGCGTGTTTTAAATAAAGTTGTGTTTACAAAAAAAGGTAAGGACGAGGGAAAAAAAGAAGAGGGGCGGAAGAAGAGAAGATCAGCCATCTTCGTGAGGTCGGAATCTGCAGTGCAGCGGTAATATCTCTAGTATTTATGAATGATCAAGCACTCCAGCGTCTCCGGAACTCAGTGAACGTCGGTAGCCGCAGACTGAACGTCGGCGGCGGGCTCGCTTCGTACTCGCGTCCCTCCGCTAGCTTGTTCCAGTCTGCGGCTACCGAGGTGACGTCAAAGTCACGTGGCTCACAATGCGGAAGAGAAACGGAATGCACCGCGTAACGTTAAATTACGTAGCGTTAAGTTACGTAGCGTTAAATTGCACAGCGTTAAGTTACGTAACATCAGAGCTCCATTGTTCCCTTTTAGCAGTGGTGTATACAGTACCCAAAAGTCATACTTGACTGGAAAATTACTTAAGTAAAAGTAAAAGTCACCTATGAGAATACTACTTGAGTAGAAGTATTACAGTAAAGTATCTGATATGTGTTGTACTTAAGTATCAAAAGTAATTTTCTGATATTAAATGTACTTAAGTACTGAAAGTAAAAGTTAACGCTGTTATATATTTTTTTTAAAGGGTCAGTTTATTTGTTTGGGTGCTGTGGCCACCATGAACAAGGAGTATGAGCTAATATAAACTTAGCAATATATGAATACTATGAAATTACTAAAATATGAAAACACGATTAACACAGAAAAACGAGTAACGATACTGTTTCAGGGAAAATGTATCGGAGTAAAAGTACAAGTTTTCATTGCAAAATGTAGTAACGTAAAAGTAAACAGAAATATGAGTAGTAAAATAAAGTACAGATACCCAAACAAACTACTTAAGTAAAGTAACAAAGTATTTGTACTTCGTTACTTTACACCACTGCCTTTTAGCGATAACTTCACAAATCAAAGCGCCATGAAATGATACAACCATGGATGCAATCAAAACAAGAACGAAAAGATAGGAAAAAAGAATTAAATGAACAAATGCATGTAACATAACGGCAGACTTGAGAGTTAAATTATTAATACATATTTGATAGATATTAAATAAATATAAAGTGGTTAATGTTTGTTCATGGTTACTTTACATGTGACATGTTTTCCTAATAATAATGTAATTAATAATGTACACTGTAATAATAATTCTCCTCCAACGTGTTTGGTGGGGCTGCAACTATAATTAATGTGTCTTCATTAATCCCTTTGGGGTAAATCATGTCTGTTTTTTGGGGGTTTCCACCCACAAATAAAGCTTCAAGCACAACCAGCAGCCGGTCACATGTCAGAGCACCAGTCCACATTCCTCGTCTTGTGCTGGACTCAAACTGGCAACCCTCGGACTGAACGATTGTCTTTAAAATTGATCTGCTGATTATTTGAGAAAGAACATAAAAAAAACATTTGATGGACCGGGGAGAGGTTAATATCATTATAATATAGGTGTAATAATGGGAATGAATTGTTAAAAAAAACATGGATGCCTTGTGAAGTTTCCTATGATAAAACAAATTATTTATATATATATATATATATATATATATATATATATATATATATATATATATATATATATATATATATACAGGTAATGGTAATATGGTGATATTACATTTAATGTGGAGTAACTTTCTCAGGATGTTTTTATTTGAGGTTCTCTGTTCAGATTTAATTATTGTCATGTTTTAATGTGACATTAATAATTTTTACAATCTATAATTATTTATTTTCTTCACATTTTCAGATGCCGAGACATTGCTCAGCAGGCGGCTGCAAATCTCGAGACAACCGCGTGACTCGTAATGCTGGCATCACCTTTCACAAGTGAGCATATTGTAGAACTCTGTGCTTCGAGGGCGGAAAGCCTTTTGATGCCGGTTCTATTCACTGTTTACAACAATCTTTCCTTTCTAATGAATGTAGCTGGTGAATTTGATGTAGCTTTCCTCCACTAGTGTTTAAATGATGAAGCAGTTGATGGAAACGTTATCTCGTTCCGATAAAAAATAACTCATTCTATTTCTGACAACCCTGGAGAGCGCGAACCCCCCTATAGTCGAGCCAAATATTGAGGGAACCACTGGTCTGAGAAGGACCTGGCAACATCGACTCAATACACTCCCATCTGTAGAAAAGTATATGATGGAACTCATCTTGTCTCTCACTATTGTCATAGATGCTCTTGGCAGCTATTGTGCTGATCTTAAATATCTCCCTTGAACTTGTGTATTGAAGGGCCGACCATGAAAACAACAATAAGGAGACCAAATGCTATTTGATGAATCATACTGCGTCCTTGTGATGGATAGATTACCCAAAGGAGCCGCTCGGAGGAACCTTTGGATCACCAACTCCCACCGTGCAGACTCCTGGGACCCTCAGACGGACTTCGTCTACTTCTGCTCCAAACACTTCAGCGCGGACAGCTTCGAGCTGACTGGCTGCAGGTCAGTGGCCTCCATCAGGACCAGCAGCTCCTGTCAGTCTGGGTCTACTGCTGATGGTGTCGTGGTAACGGCCTCTCGTGTGTCGCCCCCAGTGGGATCCGGAGACTGAAGGAAGATGCATTTCCTACGGTGTTTGATTCCTCTTCCTCCATCAAATGTAAAAGACCAGGAGCCCTGCAGACCCAGGAGGACCTCGCTCCTCTCAGGTACACGTCTTCTAGTTGTTGGTGACGCAGCTTCTGACAACCGTTTGGTCACACGCCTCACTCCCTGAGCATAGCATATTCTGATCTTGTAAAATGACAATGAGGCATTCCTTCATATGACTTGTTATCACAAGTTATGAAACAAAACATTATCTTAACAATTGTCAGTTTTTCCAAGACTTTAAATATTTTTATATTTGTTCTGCATCGTTTGCTAGTGGATAGCATTGTGTAATAGCATTGTGTGCTAGTGGATAGCATTGTGTGCTAGTGGAGAACATTGTCTGCTATTGGATAGCATTGTGTGCTTGTGGATAGCATTGTGTGCTTGTGGATAGCATTTTGTTCTCGTGGATAGCATTGTGTGCTTGTGGATAGCATTGTGTGCTAGTGGATAGCATTGTGTTCTCGTGGATAGCATTGTGTGCTAGTGGATAGCATTGTGTGCTAGTGGATAGCATTGTGTGTTAGTGGAGAGCATTGTCTGCTATTGGATAGCATTGTGTGCTTGTGGATAGCATTGTGTGCTAGTGGATAGCATTGTGTTCTCGTGGATAGCATTGTGTGCTAGTGGATAGCATTGTGTGCTAGTGGATAGCATTGTGTGTTAGTGGAGAGCATTGTCTGCTAGTGGAGAGCATTGTCTGCTATTGGATAGCATTGTGTGCTAGTGGATAGCATTATGATAGCATTCTGTGCTAGTGGATAGCATTATGATAGCATTGTGTGCTAGTGGATAGCATTGTGTGCTAGTGGATAGCATTGTGTGCTAGTGGATAGCATTGTGTGCTAGTGGAGAGCATTGTCTGCTATTGGATAGCATTGTGTGCTAGTGGATAGCATTATGATAGCATTGTGTGCTAGTGGATAGCAGTGTGTGCTAGTGGATAGCATTATGATAGCATTGTGTGCTAGTGGATAGCATTGTGTGCTAGTGGATAGCATTATGATAGCATTGTGTGCTAGTGGATAGCATTGTGTGCTAGTGGATAGCATTGTGTGCTAGTGGATAGCTCGTGGATAACCGTCTTGTGTGTGATTACTATTTTAAGTATTGTGGCACCCCGGAGGACTTGGAGGGAAGATTTTGAATAAAATCCGGAGAATTAGTCTTACATAACATATAGTATTGTTTAATAAAACGCGTAGGGAAAAGGGGGGATGGGTGTACACAGTTGTGCGTTGTGAGACAGTTCCTTCTTCCTGTGTGGGCAGAGCGGAGGAGAGGGGAGAGCTCTCTGTTACCTCGTGTCCTAGGCAGCTCCTCTGCTGAGGCTCCTCTCCTCTCCTGTGCAGTCAGCTCTCTCCTGAGGATCTGCTCCCTCTAACCACCTGATAGGCTGCGGCTGTGACCTCTTCTACGTGCCCATTGGCTGCAGCCCCTGCACTGGGAAGTACTCTCCCTCGATCACCTCCCCCTACCTGAGCTTAGGGATCCGCCCCCGCTGCTTTACCCCTTGGCTTGCCACAGTATGTTGAGCGTTATTGTTAATTAATGTCATTTTTCAAAGTAGCTTTAAGTTGTCACCTGACACGGTTGTTTTGTTCATTGTGAATAAATCTTCAATGTATTCCGCTGTTGTCCTTGAGTCTTTCTCCCTGGGTTATTTACATTGTTGCTCCCCTTGGCTTCAGTCGGGCAGCGTAACGATATTCATTGAATGTGTTGTAACTCTAATAATTATTTCTGGTCACATGAAATCTATTCTCTCCATCCTGGAGAGGGATCCTCCTCTGTTCTCTCCTGAAGGGTTCTTCCCTTGTTCCCCCTGTAGGGTTGTTTGGGAGTTGTTCCTGATCCGATGTGAGGTCAAAGGTCAGGGATGTCTATGTGTACAGATTGTAAAGCACTCTGAGACACATTAGTAATTTGTGAGAATGGGCTATACAAATAAACTGAATTGAATTGAATTGAATCCTCAACCTGGCGCATCACCAGGGCCGCAAGCCCGTTGGCGATCTCCCGTCTCCCATGATGATGGCTTGTACTTCCTTTTCTTCGCCCTGCATCTACCTCGCCTCAACACACTTAATATCATTTAACTAATGCAACGATTTCAACCACAGAGAAATGGAGTCACAAAATGGCAACAAATTAGAACAGAAAACCAAAACACTTTCCAGACATGTTACAAAGGTGTGCAAGTGTGCAAAGGTGTGTCCTTCCATGTGTCACACACCTGTATCTCCTGCCATATGGAGGCAACGCTAATCAGGGTTCGTACGGTCATGAAAAACCTGGAAAAGTCATGGAATTTTAAAATGGTCATTTGCAGGCCTGGAAAAGTCATGGAAAAAAACTTAAACTTGGAAAAGTCATGAAAATGTGTTATAATCACATGTTTTTTAAAGAAAGACGCTCAATATATAAGCCCGCGTACGCTCTCAATACGCAAAATGTTCTAAATTGTTGATGTTCATACCGAGATTTCAGTTTGGTCATGGACATTTGGTTTAAAGCCCTGGAAAAGTCATTGGTCAACATGTGTAAGAACCCTAGCTAACGTACACACACCTGTCCCTTCGTGTTCCTCTCTGTAGGAAGAACCCCCGCCCAGGAGACCCGGAGAGCGCTCAGCGGGAGAGCGCCAGGGTTCCACCTTCAGAGGAACCCGCGCTCCAGAGGTCGCCTGCAGCGGTCGAGGAGAAAAACGCCGACACACCCGCATCTTCTCACGAGCCACCCGGGCCGGAGCACCTCTCCCAGCAGGACTGCGGTCCGGCCGCGGCGGCCTGTCCCCTCTCCCCGTCGCGCTTCATGAGGCGTTTGCCGCCTCCTCTCGGCTTCTATCTGCCAAAGGAGCACAGCTATGCTCAGCTCTGCCCCCTGCTGTGGAGGAGGCGGTACGACCAGGCCGTCGACTGCTTGGAGAAGGCTCTGCGGCAGCTGCATGCCGCTCGGCGGAGGGAGAACCGCCTGCGCAGCGCTGTGCTGAGGCTCCATGACCAAAGCCGAGGGGGCTGGACTCCAGCGGGGGAGAGGAGAGATCACCAGGAAGAGAGTGAGAATGATAGTAAGTCTGAGGACACGGATCAGAGTGTGGATCAGACGGAGTTGGGTCCTTTTCCTCCGGCCACGTCCAGCTGGTCTGAGGAGGAGAAGGAGAAGGCTTACTGCTGCTACTGTGGAAGAGGGCAGCCGGCACCGGTAGCACGCAGAGATCCAAAGACTGGCGAAGACGTCCAGCCCGCAGGGCGCGGGGACCCTCTGCAGACTCCCAGGTGTCCTGACACAGCTGACGATGCCGAAGACAAACAAGTAGTCAGGCTGGAAAGGCCACCTGGGACACGTGTGGAAACCAGTGGCTCCAATCCCCGAATCCCGCTCCAAACCCAAAGTCTTCAGCACGCGCCCCCTGCTGCAGGGCTTGGGCCTGAGACCCACGAGCAGAGTTTGCAGAAGCTGCTCCCTGACCACAGCGAGGGGCAGACTGACGCTGTGGGTCCCGAGCATCACCTGGACCTGCAGCTGCTGTGGATCCAGGACGGTTTGGAGGGGGGGGTCGTTCTCATGCCGGTCCCGGCTGAAGAGGGACTGCACAGAGTCGTGGCCGACGAAGCTCAGACCATCGTTGTTTCAGGAGTGGACCTCACAGGAGACTCGGGCCGGGCGACGGAGGACAGCGGAGGTCCGTCCAGAGTCCAACCCGGGGATGAGGAGCGGAGTGGCCTGCGGTCTGCTCTCAGCACCACAGTGGTGGAGATGGGAGAAGACGTGAGGGAGAAGCTTAAAGAACACCTGGAGGGGTTTCACCTGCAGCTGAGCAGCGAGTTCAGGAACTGACGAGAAGTTCTGAGTGGACGCAACTTCAGGTGTGCCAGTCCTGGATGAATGGGCTGGGTTTCAGAGGAATGCACAACACCAGCCGTGGTGATGCTGTAGAGCAGGGGTCGGGAACCTATGGCTCTTCTGGTGACGCATATGGCTCTTTTGAGTTTGAGTAAAAATAAATAAAAAAATATCCGCCCGCACCCTGTAACTTTCTCTATCGCGGCAGATTATAGCAGCAGTAATGTCAGGTCCCTTTCTTAAAGATGTCTTTGTTCCTTTATTAAAGTAAACGTCTGTCATTGGTCGTCTCCACAGCAGCATGTCACTCTGTCTCTACTGAGCTCTACTGAGCCGCATTAGCGCAGAGAAAATAAAAAGTCACCTGCACACCTCCCCCCCCCCCCCCTTTAATGCACCAGAAGTCGCATTCAAATTATACGTTAAAAATACTATATGGCTCTCAATGAAATATATTTGGAAATATTTTACTTTTATGGCTCTCCCAGTCAAAAAGGTTCCTGACCCCTGCTGTAGAGCAACTCACACTGAAGTTACCGAAGTTAGAATCCCAAAGATATCTGTTTTAATCTCTGACCAGTGCACGTGTGTTTAGAGCTCGCCTCCCACAGAGAGGGAAGTCTCCATCGACGTTCATCTCACTGCAAAGGCTTTGATCAGTGGCCTGAACACATGCATTCAATACAAGTCTTTGATATTACTGCTTTAAGACGTATTCGGTGTGTTGTCACGTCACAGAAGTGAATGAAATGTGTTCTTTACAGTGCTGAGCCAATATATATCTACTGAGTGTATGTATATCAACGCCGGGTTTATCTATTCTACTGTATCTACCATGGAGCTCCATTGTTGTTCGAAAGCTGTTGAAAACACTTTAATGAGCCTTATGAAATGAAACTATATATTTGTAAAGATGTATTTATTCAGTTGGAGCCGATGGAGTTTGAGTTGAAGCCGACTGGGTGGGGAACTTTCTAACACTCTCAATTACAGTCAATTAATTGTCAAGCCCAATATTACAGATGATCCTCAGAGGGCGTTACACTCCGTACAGCACAAGACTACAACTCCCCAAAAACACTTTGGGGGAGGGGGGGAGGAAGAAACCTTCAGGAAGAGCCACAGAGGATCCCTCTGAGGACAGAGATGTCATGTGACCAGAGAGGAGGATCCCGCCATGAGGACAGAGATGTCATGTGACCAGAGAGGAGGATCCCTCTGAGGACAGAGATGTCATGTGACCAAAGAGGAGGATCCCTCTGAGGACAGAGATGTCATGTATTGTGACCAGAGGAACAGCGTTACATAGTTATAATCCATGATATAAATTATTCAGATAATGACTTTTGGCTACTGAGTTTATTTCAGTTTCTTTTTCGTTTTAACTTTGTTAGGAGGCGCAAACATGATAAATGTGCAAGAGCAATGCATAGTATAGTTCATAGAGACAGCTGTCACAGAAATGTAATGCGGGTGTTTCTCTGGGAATTCATTGATGCAACTTTTGTTTATGAATTTATTGTTTGTATTCATCATCTCCTATGGAATTTAAGAAAAAGTTCCTTCTGGAGTGAGGATACAAGACGAGGACCTGAAGAAAGTTAGCACAACGTTAATACCTTTTAGTGAAATACATATTTACACTGTATTAAGATTTACATAAGCTAAATAACTTGTGATGTTATCTGATATCTCAAATTCAATGAACTATTCAGAGACACACCTGCCTCCATGAATAATATACATACATTAAATGATATTGATTTACTAAGGGCAATATCCAATAGAAACAAGGGCTTACTTTTGCTTTTCATGACAACAAATACAAGATGTTTGGCTTTAAAACTTATCTCGTCATCTGTATAATACAATTGACTTAAATACCTTCTCATGTCCTGATATAGGTAGAAAGATTAACGGAAGAATGGATGGAGAGAAAATTGGACTTGGACTCTCCGTCAACACTGTGACACGAGGACATCAAATAATTGAAGTTCTGCCGATGCTCTTCTTGTTCCATCACTCATGGTGCTTCTTGCCAACATGACAACGTCCATAACTAACGTCCATAACCAACGTCCATAACTAACGTCCATTATTAACGCCCATAACCAAAGTCCATAACCAACGTCCATAACTAACGTCCATAACCAACGTCCATAACCAACGTCCATAACCAACGTCCATAACTAACGTCCATAACCAACGTCCATAACCAACGTCCATAACCAACGTCCATAACCAACGTCCATAACCAACGTCCATAACTAACGTCCATTATTAACGCCCATAACCAAAGTCCATAACCAACGTCCATAACTAACATCCATAACCAACGTCCATAACCAACGTCCATAACTAACGTCCATTATTAACGCCCATAACCAAAGTCCATAACTAACGTCCATAACTAACGTCCATAACCAACATCCATAACCAACGTCCATAACCAACATCCATAACAAACGTCCATAACAAACGTCCATAACCAACGTCCATAACTAACGTCCATAACCAACATCCATAACCAACGTCCATAACTAATGTCCAGAACCAACGTCCATAACTAACGTCCATAACAAACGTCCATAACCAACGTCCATAACTAATTCAATTCAATTCAGTTTATTTGTATAGCCCAGTTTCACAAATTACAAATTTGTCTCAGAGTGCTTTACAATCTGTACACATAGACATCCCTGACCCAAAACCTCACATCGGACCAGGAAAAACTCCCAAATAACCCTTCAGGGGGAAAAAAAGGGAAGAAACCTTCAGGAGAGCAACAGAGGAGGATCCCTCTCCAGGATGGACAGATGCAATAGATGTAATGTGTACAGAAGGACAGATTTAGAGTTAAAATACATTCAAGGAATCTGACAGTTTATCAATAGTTCCAGAACCAACGTCCATAACTAACGTCCATAACTAATGTCCATAACCAACGTCCAGAACTAACGTCCATTACTAATATCCATAACCAACGTCCATATCTGTACGGCGGAGCACCATGGCTCCCGGAGGAGCAGGCGATGTCGTCAGGTGTCTCAGCTTCAATGAACAATGGGCTTCCACAGATGGGTGTTTACTGATCACACAGGGAGGGTCCAACTGTGAGAGGCATTATGGGAAGAGATCCGGTGTTTATGGAGTTTGAGTCACAGCGTGGACAAGACAGTATACGTTTGTTCCCCAAAGGTTCTTCTAAAATGGTGATTTGGGGACTTGTAGGGGGCACTTTTTGATATCTTGGGATCTGCATGTGTATTGCTGTGTTTGTGTGTTCATGTGTTCATGTGTTCATGCTTATGTTCAACAGCTCAGAGACCAACACAGTGGGAATACCCACTGAGATTCATTTGACTGGGTGCGGTTGTTACTGTTGGGACCAGCTAGTGTCTGGATGACACACACACACACACACACACACACACACACACACACACACACTCTGACTAAAGTCATAAAACCAGATCAAAAGAGTGTGTCTGTTTCCTTCTGACTTTGGGGCGTTAAACTTTTTAACAACATGCCTCACATTCAGTCTGCATAGCATTGTATTGGCAGTGAAGAGGTTAACACTGACAGTTTGGAGCAGAATAACAACACCAGCCTCAACTTGCAGCTATTGCGCAACGCAACGGCGTCCAACTCGGACTAAAGCTTTCCAGATGTGGGATGAGTGGTCTGGCGACTCTGATGTGCGCCTATCTGGGATACCCCGACACATCCTTTACACGGGAATATACATGTGCGATGTGTACAATCAACATACATCACAAGGGTGTCCAAACCACTAATCACACACCAGGTGCTGGCGTCATATCAATATGGGTGGAGGCGGCGCATGCGCCGCTCCTTCTTCTCCTTCTTCCTGGCTTTCCTCCGGTACAGAGGGAGGCTCCAGGAACGCTGCCAGGGGCGTCTGTCTGTCCGTCTGTCTGTCTGTCTGTGTGTGTGTGTGTGTGTGTGTGTGTGTGTGTGTGTGTGTGTGGGTGGGTCGGTCATACTGTCTGTCGGTCCTACTGTCTGCCTGTCGGTCTGTCGGTTACTCGCCACCCACACAAGCAGCAACGGCAGCGAGGCAGACAGCAGGAAGAACAGCGAGCAGAGAAACAGTCGACATGTCTCAGGTAAGAGAAGTACAGCAACTTTAAAACCAACTTTAACCAGAGGGAAGTTCCACTGTTCAGTAATGTTGACTCTGAATAACTTTACAAACTAGTTCGTTCAGCAGCTGGTCGAGGAACTAAAGAACGGTTTCCTGCTAAAAAGGCGACATGTCAGTTTGGAAAAAGTGACTGCGGAGGAACTTTTTTATTTTTTTAATTTTTAGGTCGACTTGAACGGCTCTAGTTTTACTCCACGGGCACGAGCCTGGTCCACTTCTTAGACCCGGGCGCCACCCTATCTCTAGTTTTACTCCACGGGCACGAGCGTGGTCCACCTCTTAGACCCGGGTTTCACCCTATCTCTAGCTCTAGTTTTACTCCACGGGCACGAGCCTGGTCCACCTCTTAGACCCGGGTTTCACCTTATCTCTAGCTCTAGTTTTACCTCACGGGCACGAGCCTGGTCCACTTCTTAGACCCGGGTTTCACCCTAGCTCTAGTTTTACCTCACGGGCACGAGCCTGGTCTACCTCTTAGACCCGGGTTTCACCCTATCTCTAGCTCTAGTTTTACCTCACGGGCACGAGCCTGGTCCACCTCTTAGACCCGGGTGCCACCCTATCTCTAGCTCTAGTTTTACCTCACGGGCACGAGCCTGGTCTACCTCTTAGACCTGGGTTTCACCCTAGCTCTAGTTTTACCTCACGGGCACGAGCCTGGTCCACCTCTTAGACCCGGGTGCCACCCTATCTCTAGCTCTAGTTTTACCTCACGGGCACGAGCCTCGTCCACTTCTTAGACCCGGCTGCTGCTAGCTGCCCCTCCCTGAGAAGGAGCTCTCAGTCTCGTGACTCATTTAGAAACAATGTACACATGCTAGAAGCTTCTTTCACTTGTGAGAGTAGTTTATGATTAACAACATATATCATGCGTGTAGCTTTGATCATTGTCTGACATTACTTCATCACGCGCGCGGGCCCAGGTGGGGTTCAAACACCTGTCCGTGTGTGTAAAACACCTTTGTGCATTGTAGCATTGCTTTCTCTTTATTATAGGATGTTTTTATTCTGTTTCATGTCCATCGATGGTTAATAGGTTATTTAACTCATTATTAGTCTATAATGTATTTCTATATTAGTACTTTTAGAGCAACCAACAATCTCAGTCGTTTTCTTAGTGGGTGTAGCCGACTGAAACCTGGCCAAAAAGAGCTGATTCTGACTCCGGATGTTTACATAGGGTCCATGGATCAGTAGGGAGGAGTTCTTTTGTCCCAAAAATGAATGTTCTCACCGGACCAGTGCATACCTAACAATACAGTGAAGGGTCACTTAATATCAACGGGAACAAACACCGCAGCCCTGGAGCCTGTGGCAGGAGAACTCACATTGTATTGTAAAGCCCCAAATAACTACTGATGTGTAGCGTTTACATGCAAAACAGTGAGCTGGAAAGAAATGTAGGGATTTAAATGTGGAAATGAACTTTAAAGAACGGTCTGTCCTCTGGTTCTCGTTGAAGCTAAGTCACGAACACTTCTCCACAGCTACACTTAACAATTTAAGTCCAAACGTTTTTCTGTTGTTAAACTGACGAAGCCTCCTGCTTGTGTTTTTTTTTTTAGACGCATGTGGTATATTTAGCGTAATGCAAGCTTTAGATGATACTAGAGTGAATGAGTAGAAGTGTTCTCCAGTAAGTAAACACTGCCTTCCCCAGGGAGGAGAGTGTGCGCTCTGACGTTTCTGTTGAGGTGAAGCGGGCCTGCAGCAGCTTGTGCACATCAGTCAGAAAGGGTGTGGCTTTGAAAAGCAGTTGGCCCACATGCACTGAATAACTGTGGCCACCATCTTTAAGCTGCTAGAAGGCACCCTGAAATCAACACTCGATCCAATGTGTTGTGGAAAAGATCGTCACGACTCTTTTGGCTGATGGTTTTGGTTTTAGAGAGCACTAGACTGACATTAGACTGACGCAGTTCAAGACGAGTGGCTCAGTGGAGCGGCGAGCAGCTAACGGAGGAGAGACGGACTCCACCGGCCGCGAGAACGGAGCCACAGTGGGACCCACGTTGATCGGGTGGACACGAACCACAATGGGCATGTTGTTCAGGAGGCTGGATGCGTTCATAAGTTCATTATAACTTATGATTCCTAAATTAGGGATGGTATCGTGAGGATTGTAGCGATACTAGTACTTTTGTCGATTCTGCTTATCGGTTCGGTTCCTTCTCGTAATCTTCTTTTTGATTTATTTTGTGAGAATATCTAACCATTGCTTTATTATGCATATGTCAACAAATGGTCTTAAACGACAACGGCAGTAATGTGTAAATAACTCACTATTGTTATTGCCATAAACATAAACTATTTTTCATAAACGATGACATTTTGCCATGTCAGATGATCGTCTCGTGGGTTACTAGTGTTGTTCGTCATGTGATTCATGTACGGTAGTCAAGTTAACATAACCCGCTAACTAAGTGGTTTAGTTGCAGAAACATAAGCACATGTGAGTTGTTAGTCAAGTTAAAGTCTTTCTATTTGCGAGCATGCCGTGTTGTTTCCACAGACTGGCCTCCCACTCCAATAAACCACTTTTCTCCTGCTTTGAGAAGACAAGCTTTCCCATCAGGTGTGACTTATGAAACGATCTCTGCCAGTTCAGTAGAAACAACTTGAAAAACATTTGTAACAACAAACTTAACCCGACATGTATTTCATTGCAATTGATGCCCAGGTATGATGCTCAGCAATGTGCTTTAACTTGCATTAAGTTCATCTTCAGTAAACAGGACTACCTGGAAAAGTGCAACTTACAAGCTGTTAGGTTCAAATACAATTTAGTAAATCATAGTTTTTGGTGATTAAGTTGTAAAAGTTATTAAAAAGAGTCAATTAAATTGTATCACCGATATCTCTTTTAGAGGTCTCTTTGTACAGCCTCTGATCTTGGACCCTCTCATGGAATAAGGAAAAACTTCCTTCAACAGAGAAAAGAAATGAAGAAACCTCAGAGAGAGCGACACAGATGGGGTAGCTCGATATCAAGATGGACAGAAGTGTGATGGATGCATATAAATAATAAATAAAATGTGTCATTCTCGCGGTCGTAGCACTAATAATAACATAATTAATGGAAAGATTTGTTTCTAATAATAATAAAAGCAGCAGTGAATATAACGATGATAATAAAAGCAGTGTAATACGAAATGAGACCAATACTAATAATAATAGTAAGAGTGGGTGTCATGCAGGAGGCACGACCACGATCCACGTATTGGTACAATCATGGAATCCAGAGCCCAGAAAGCACAAAGTCTACTCAATAAAGTGCATGAATGGCACATACATGTGTGCAGATGGGATGGGAGAGGAGGAGAGAGGAGATCAGTGTATCCGAGGAAGTCTCCCAGCAGTATGAGCGACGACATCTTCAGGACTGAAGGTGGAGCTGGTTCCATAGAAGAGGAGGAGCTTGGTACCTGAAGGCTCTGGCTCCTCCTACTTTAGACTCTAGGGACCACAAGTAGCCCCACATTTAGTGAGGCAGCTCTCTAGTGGGGCAATATGGTACTACAAGCTCTCTAGTGGGGCAATATGGTACTACAAGCTCTCTAGTGGGGCAATATGGTACTACAAGCTCTCTAGTGGGGCAATATGGTACTACAAGCTCTCTAGTGGGGTAATATGGTACTACAAGCTCTCTAGTGGGGCAATATGATACTACACACTCTCTAGTGGGGCAATATGATACTACAAGCTCTCTAGTGGGGCAATATGGTTCTACAAGCTCTCTAGTGGGGCAATATGGTACTACAAGCTCTCTAGTGGGGCAACGTGGTACTACAAGCTCTCTAGTGGGGCAACGTGGTACTACAAGCTCTCTAGTGGGGCAACGTGGTACTGTAACCTATTGAGTTCATATGGTACTATGAGCGCTTTAATGAGGTAATATGGTACTAATCGTCTCCTTATGATGTGATGGTGCATCACTAATCAAGGCTGTGTAGGTGAGAAGGATTTAGTTGTTGTTGGGATTCTCATTCATTTGTGTGCAGACACTGATGTGGGCAAAGTGCCCCTGGTCCAAGTCCCCAGTATGCTGACCTTCCTGTGACATTCGTCTTCCTTCTGTTTCTCCTCCGCAGCACTCAGACCTGGAGAAGGCCATCGACACGCTGGTCACCCAGTTCCACTCTGCGTCAGCTGACAATGCTCCAACCCTGAAAACCGACGAGTTCAAAGGTCTTCTGTCCTCCCAGTTGCCCAATCTGGTGAAGGTAAGACGGCTGGCAGTGGCCTTGTGCGTCGGTCTGGCATGGCACCTCATGTGTCTCAGCTCACACCAAAGGTCCCACAGGCCTCCTGCACACGCGTATACGACCTGCATGTCATATAGGCTCCGTTAAACATCATCACGTCTGGATTTAATTCAAAATAAAGGTTTGTTAAAATATAGCATTTCAATCACAGCCCAAAAGCCTTAAAAATATCCCCATCACAGAATCTGATTCCAGAAGGTAAGCAGCACATGTCTGCTGGGCGTGGCCTATGTTAACTCAACATGTATCTTACGGTTTTACCTTCCCGCTCATGTTGGCCTTTATGCTTTCCTATGTCTAACTTTTTCTGTCACGCCCCACTCCGGAAGAAGAAAAATGTTCATACCCCAACCAAATAGTAACACAATGGTCAGCGTTGAATTTTTACTGAAATAACAACGTTTGGTGACTCCCCCAGCTGTGCTTTTGTGAATATTAGAATAGGGAAAATTGCAATCACTTTGTGTAGAACAGTGAAAATAAAGTTCTATCTGTGCAAAAATATAACAGATATTTGTCAAAAATGTTTTATTGTGTCTGCAATTAACGCTTTTTTACACTTCATATCTTTTCAAAACAATAATACGATTTTTACGATTTTTTGCAGATATGAGCCGTCAGTTGTTATCAGTAGTTGAAAAGAGCCTGCTTTCCACTACAAATCTTTTTTAAACGGGCCATACATTATGGCCCGCCTGCGCTTTTCTGCTTTGGCCTTTCAAAACAAAAGCTCAACGCTCTTGTTTTGAAAGGCAACAGCAGAAAAGCCACTCTCCGTTCATGCTCAACGTTGAGCTTTTGTTTTGAAGGGCAACAGCAGTAAAGCCGATCTCCGGAGGCAGGATGTGGCGGGTCAACAGGAATGTTGGCCTGCGCAGCCTGCTAACGGCGTTACGTAACATTTACATGACGTTCTATTTATGAATGACTTTTAAAATAACACATTATAAAGATTATTAAAGTACCCTGTGTACTCTGTTGATCCCGACGGGCCGACTCAACAGATGTCCTGCGTACAGCAACGTGTGACCGGCTTTGAGCGCCTCCAGCCGGCGGTGCCTCTGTGATGGGCCTTCCCTTCCAGGCCGAACTCACGATGAAAGCCCCTCTCTTCTCCCTGTGCTCCTGACAGATCCCCTCAGACGACGTGTTCGGGGACATCCTGCGGAAGATGGGCGTGGGTGACGGCGAGGGCGTCTCTTTCAAGCACTTCTGGACCCTGATCCAGTCCGTGGCCACCAAACAGCAGAACTTCCTCAGCGAGCAGATGGGCTCCTCATGCAGCTGCGTGGTCCTGTAGTGCCCCCCCTCTTTAGCTAACGTAACAATGTGCTCATCACTTTCCTCCAGCGGTGTCGGACAGAATACAAAGTATAGTACAATAAAGCAAGCCGTTTCTAACCTTTGAGACTCCAACTTTTAAATGTCGTGATCTCTCATCTTCTGCCAGGATGCTGCTCAGTTTGCATCAGTTGAAGTTCAAATTCTCACATTGTCCCAAATCTGCATGTTATTATATTTTTTAAACTACAATTTCAAGTGCTACTCAAGCTTCGCATTTCAGAATGCTAATTCCCGAGTACCATTGGACGTATGAGTGTACCATCCGTCAGAGTTGACCCTTAGGAACATGGAGGAGGAACCTCCAGAAGCTTTAACACATGTCGAGTTTCTTTCTTTCTTTGTGCAGAAGTGCCTCCGATTCACAGCATCGGTTATCGTCTTAGCAATGGCACATTCAAATATGGAACCTTGTCTATAAATATATGACACTAATCTGAATTTGACCGTGTGTGTGTACCTTGGATAGATACTAAATGTCGGTATATTTGACTCCTTAAATGTTGTGCTTTGTGCAGTAACGCTTCACACTATGTACGCCTGCATTTTCTATGTATTTATATTTTGTAAGTCTCTGTATTCTGACCTGTGTGACACCTAAAGAAAAAAAATGATGTAATAAACATACAAGAAATCATTAGAACTGCAATTTGATATTGTTTAATCTTTTACTGATTTATAAGAAATATATTTCTACCAACTTCAGTAGTCTATATGAGAAAAGTGAGGCATCTGCTGGAGAAGATGTTTTATTGCTTTAGTTCAGTTATCAGGATCAATCGCACTAGCCTAGATATTTAAACAGTCAAAGAAGCAGTCCTAAAGCCGTATAAGTTTTATTATATTACTGTATCAGACAGAATATAACATCTGTGTCAGATCTTTATGCATATGAGAACACTAAAGTCAACTAATGATACATACAATTTCTATAGCGCTTTTCATAGTACTCAAAGATGCTTTACAACACATAATTAAAAAATCCTAAAAGCTATGCATTAAAAATTAAGATAAAAACAAACGATAAAAGCAAATAAGAACATACAGAGCACACAATCACACATTAAAAGCAGTTTTGAACAGGTGAGTTTTGATTTGTGATTTGAACGATGAAAGTTCGGTGCAGTATCGGATGATTTTGGGGAGAGAGTTCCAGATGGAGGGGGCAGAAATGGAGAAGGCTCTGTCCCCCCATGTCCGACATCCAACATTACGGGTTTAAGTTGTCTGGGAGAGAGGGAGTACATCCTCTCTTGAGTTTCTTCCCCTCTGGTGTGCCTCTAAAGAATTCCAGATAAGATGAGAACACGTACTTATTCATGACCTTGACTCGTCCGAAGATGCGGAGCTCCGTCTGCTCGTCGCGGCTGACAGAATTCATGAGCTGCTTGGATTGGACGTACAGATCGTTCTCCTTGGCCACGATCTGGTCCAACCAGACCCGTCTCTTCTTCGGCGCCGTTTCATAGTCGTCCACGGTGCCGCCGTAGAATCCTCGGTGCAGACGCTGGGGCCAGGGTTGGTCCGTCACCATGGGGTGGTCCGGTCCGACGAACGCGGTGCACAGGGGGCTGTCGGTTCCCCGGGAGCGGCCCACTTCGCAACCGATGACGCTCATGAGGAAAAGCGAAAAGGTCCTGAAGTTGCACACGGACGATGAAAACACGGCAGCCATGAAGTAGCGGCCCCATCGTTCACAGTTGTAGTCGCACTGCTGGAATTGGAACGTCTGGCGGCAGAAGTGGTTGAAGTTGGACGCTTTGAGGCCGCGTCTCAGCTGCTGCAGGGAGAAGTCGCCCGGCTGCTCGCTGAAATCCTGACGGAAAGATTCAACGTCGGCCTGATTGTCGGCGTTCATGAACTTCCCGACCAGACTCACATTTAGATTGGTCCTCTGTACTTTGTAAATGACGTCATTGAGAACATAGTACAGGTCTGACGCCACCTCCTCCTTGGCGTTGTATCGTATCTCCACCAGTAGGTCCTGAATGCTGTTGATATGCTTCAGAACTGCGTTTCCGTCTGGTTCTGGCTCGGTAAGCCAAATGGCTTTCTGGAGTCTTTCGTCCGGGTTGTAATCGGGAGCGCGCCTTCTTTCATTCTCCTCAAAGAACAAGCTCCAAGTAAGACCCTCGAGGCAATCGATAGACGGGTACCTTTTGCGCAGCTCCATTGGCACGAACATTTGCGGGTGGTTGGGCCACTCCGGCGTCTGGAGATACAGAACGTTCCCTTCGTAGTCGGGAGACACCGGCCCGGCACAGCCCAGCGCCACTTTCAAAAGCAGCTCACCTCTGTGGTCGAGCTCAGCGATGACTCTTCTTCTGTGGTCGTGGGACCTCCAGGTTCCGTCCGCCCGAGTCATCACTTCCCCGTCAGAGCTAACGGACAGGAAGGAGTCGTGAACGAGTAGCTGGGCTCCCGCCCGGATGGACCGGAGCTCCTGTAGCAGCTGCAACACGAAGAGACGCTCATTCCCAAGATGGCAGCTGACGAGGCTGATGGTGCCAAGAGGACCAAAGGTGCCGTCGTTTTTTAAGGTTGACACAAATCTGGCAAGTTCTTCTGGGCCATAAGCAGCCAGCCGGACTGGTCCATGGGCACCATTGCTGCCATGGCCCACCAGTATGACATCATGGTTCTGAGTAGAGAAGGAACGGCTTCCCTTGAGCGTACGTAGCACTCCCTTCTGGTACCTCAGCAAAGTTGATAGAGTGCGATGCTTCTCAAAGAGGGAAGTGGCTGCCTCCGTCACTACAGGGTCCTCCTCCATGATAACTATAGTCTGGTGGCTGGTTGTGGTGTAACCTCCTTCCACAGAGGTCAAAGGTTGTGGGGTCGACATCATTTCTGTCTCAAATGGGTCATGCACGAAACTTAAACGGTCTGCCTGAGTGAAATACACTGGGACGTCCACCTCAATGAGACAAAGGCCTCCAACACAAGCAGGTGCTGTCTGATGAAGGGAACCCAGGACGGGACCAACAGGATCCCAGGATCCAGTGGTCAGAGATTCTCTGACCCACACATCTACCCTTGGGTTAACTGCACCCGGTAGTTCTGCATCAGTTCTGTAAGTACACGCTGGCCACGCTCCAGGGCCTCCGGGTGGAGGCTGGAGGGGGTTAAACCTTAATGGAATCCTCTGGAGATATTCCCTGGAAATTGGTAAGTGATATTGGTGTAAAACAAGACAATGGATAACATCAATGCACTCATGGAGATTAGTAGCAATTAAAAATACCTGCTAAACTCCTTTTTAATTGTCAATGAAAGCCGGTGAAAGGAACAACATTAGTTTTATTGGAACATTTTATATATTTATCACCAAAGCTGTGAATGTACTACACTTCCTGGAAATAGTTGGTGAGATATTTGCTCTGGAACCGTTAAACAATATTCAGAAGAGCCTCATATGGGTCTGATATGATTTACAAATATATACATTGTTCCTGATGGTGACCGATAGAATAGTTTTAGTCCAGGTATGTAAAATATATCAAAGACATGAACTCAAAGTTACGGCATCCAGCTGTTTCCCATAAGATATAAGGTCTGTTGCATCGTGGGTAGTCTCACCTGTTTCCCAGATGAGAGCCGAACGGCTTCCTCTGAATGCTCCAACCTGTCAAGACAAAGACGCCCAGAGGTCACGCCTGAATCTCGTTCCACTGGTTTTTAGACAGTTATTGTAACTCGATGCCTGGTGGTGAAAACTTGTTACGTGGATAGCTCACTGAATATGGATGTACTCCCATGAAATGTGCTTTTCCCGACAGACTTCATCACAAGGCCACAGAGGATATGCACGAGAACAGAAGCTCTGAAGCAGCGACGCTCACACGAACACGCTGAGGAGAACGTGGGATCATCTTACCAGCATTCATCGCTGCTGCCAGAGAAAGGGCAAGAACAGTGAATCCACCGGCGCGCAGCATGCTGTCTCTGTGAAGAAGTGAAGACGAGCGCTGAGCTCCACCAGGAAGACGAGCTGAGGTGAAGAAGAGCGCTGAGCTCCACCAGGAAGAGGAGCTGAGGTCTCATTCCACATTTGGTTAGATAAGGATGGAAATGAGAAGACGGCGTTTCCGGCTGCTCGCCTCATCAGTTCAGCGTTACAGCGTCCGTCTGCTCGCTGCCGTCTGAACATGTTCATCATTATTGATTTACTTTTCTTTTGATTGTGAGTTATTATTGTTCACAGTTTATTGAATATGTATCTAACAGAGGATTATGCAGATGTGTCAGTGACAACTAAAGAGGCTGATCCAGCCGACGGCTCCAACTAAAACACTCTATTTGTTTAGTTCAATGTCCAGTTTGTGATGTTGAGAGAAAAGATGCTGAACCCAAACATCCACATAGTTCAATCAAGACTGATCCGACAGAACCAACAACAACTAAGAGGAGGATAGGCTTCATACGAGTAGAGAAAGGTTGTAAAGCCCTCTGAGGCTCATTTTGTAATTTGTGAGAATGGGCTATAAAAAATAAACTGAATTGAATTGAAATCTACAGCCAATCAGATGTCCTTTGATGATGTGCAACTTCCTGTTACTAAACTGAGACCAACTGAAGTCAGAGGTCAGAGGAGACGTGTTGAGCCGGGGTTGGTTTGGCGTATCCGTGATGTGAGGGTTCGGTTTGCGAGAGAGCGTGGTGGAAACAAACAAACAGGGGTCACTCTGCAATAGATCAATAAGATCAATAAAAATATAAAGAAGAAATAAAAACAAAAAGTTTCAGAATATACAATATAAAAAAACATTTATAGAAAAGCCATGCAAAAAGCATTACGCCACATACATAAATAAGACAAGTACAATAACCTACTCCCACAGTGGAGGTGTGCGGCTGAAAAGAGAAAAGGTGTGACTGGTTTGAGTGAGTTTGGTTCCTGCCGCTGTCACAGGACCAAACGGCTTTATGATCCTGTTGCCAGTCTTTCTTTAATGGTGGGGGATCTTTAGAGTCCTATCTGTTCAGGGCGGGGCTACCTTGTGATTGACAGGTCGCTACCGCTACCAGAGCTATGTAGCAGTTGCTGCACACACTCTGTTGCCTCTGAGTATTTGACCAGTAACACAAACTTCATTCATAAAATCACCTTCTAACACGTCCCTGCATTGTGATTGTAGAGCCGCCATGAAGCAGAGGACCGGCAGCTGCTTGTCATCACATGTCATATTCATAGAATGTGTTGTAACTCTGTAACTCTGTTGATCTGGTCACATGACATCTATTGTTCATTCAATTCAATTCAATTCAGTTTATTTGTATAGCCCAGTTTCACAAATAACAAATTTGTCTCAGAGTGCTTTACAATCTGTACACATAGACATCCCTGACCCAAAACCTCCCATCGGACCAGGAAAAACTCCCAAATAACCCTTCAGGGGGAAAAAGGGAAGAAACCTTCAGGAGAGCAACAGAGGAGGATCCCTCTCCAGGATGGACAGATGACGTCTATTGTTCATCTGGTCACATGACATATATTGTTCATATGGTCACATGACATATATTGTTCATATGGTCACATGACGTCTATTGTTCATCTGGTCACATGACATATATTGTTCATATGGTCACATGACGTCTATTGTTCATCTGGTCACATGACGTCTATTGTTCATCTGGTCACATGACATCTATTGTTCATCTGGTCACATGACGTCTATTGTTCATCTGGTCACATGACGTCTATTGTTCATCTGGTCACATGACATCTATTGTTCATCTGGTCACATGACATACATTGTTCATCTGGTCACATGACATCTATTGTTCACCTGGTCACATGACATCTAGTGTTGATCTGGTCACATGACATCTATTGTTCATCTGGTCACATGACATACATTGTTCATCTGGTCACATGACATCTATTGTTCACCTGGTCACATGACATCTAGTGTTGATCTGGTCACATGACATCTATTGTTCATCTGGTCACATGACATACATTGTTCACCTGGTCACATGACATCTATTGTTCATCTGGTCACATGACATACATTGTTCATCTGGTCACATGACATCTATTGTTCATCTGGTCACATGACATACATTGTTCACCTGGTCACATGACATCTATTGTTCACCTGGTCACATGACATCTAGTGTTGATCTGGTCACATGACATCTATTGTTGATCTAGTCACATGACATCTATTGTTCATCTGGTGACGTGACATCTATTGTTCTGTCCATCCTAGAGAGGGGTCCACCTCTGTTCTCTCCTCAAGGGTTCTTCACCCTTTTTTCTCCCTTAAAGGCTTTTTTTCTATTTCTTGTGAGTAGTTCCTTATCCGATGTGAGGTCAAAGGTCAGGGAGGTTGTGTGTGTACAGATTGTAAAGTCCTCAGAGCGGAGTTTGTAATGTGTGATGTCGGGCTCTATAACATAAAGTGAAGTGAATGACAGGCTCACGGCCGCTTCATGTTTGACGCTGCAGGTGTAAAGCCTGTTACCACATGGCTGTTTCCAGGTCACTGGTAATCCTCTCCAATCTTCTTTTCATTAGCCATCTTACCCACTCCTGTAGCGGCTGCACTCACGATGCAGCCCTGATGACCAGTGCTGACCACGTCTATTTGACATGCCGTAGTTTGATGCTGGACTTACGGCTGCATTCTGTCAGCAGATATAACACCAAAGGAACCGGCAGCTGCAGCTGGAGAACTCAGAATAGAACGTCTCAGTGAGCAGAATCACTCAGACTGCAAGTTATCGTGCATGGAGAGATGGTTTGTTAATTCTGCAGCAATATAACCAAAGATAGCCTGGAGGACGACGACTGGAGACGGACACCAGCAGAGTCTTCAGCAACACATCAAGATGAACATCGAGTAAACAACAACAAACCTGACAGGTACGCATATAACTCACTGAGGACTCACAACTACCAGGTTCTCTTTAAACACATATTTGCTCTACTGCGTGATAGTATTACCTATATAACAGAATAATAATAATATAATAATAGAATCAACATTGCGGGCGCTGGTAGCTTAAAGTGAATGGAAATGGAAATTTAGTGTCAACCAATCAGCGTTAGAGTTGGCTACCGTAGGCCTGCTAGCTGACCCCAGAACCAGCACAGGAGCCAGCTAGCAGGCGTAGTGTGTGCACGTCTTTTGATTGGATGACCAATATTGAGAGGCGGGTCCTATAGGCAGGTATATGCAAAAGCTCAGAACTAGGAAACTGAATTTGATAAACAAATTAATTTGCGTACCACTAAACTGTTTGTTCAACCCACAATGGCGGAAGGAGGAGAAGATATCGATTTGGTCGAGGATATAATTATAACGCCATTCTCAAGACAAACTTTAAGACCGACGCCGACGCTACAAAGCCCTTCACAGCGGGACAGAGGCTTGTTCGCCACTTTCAAAGTTCAAACTAGAACGGGCACTCGGTAGAGCGCATACCTTCGCATATCACAAGATCGGGCATTGAATTATGAACATTTTGGCATTAGTTGCATGCCAATTGGATAAAAATCGGCGCAAGATCAAAGGCAGTGACAAGAGGGGATTTCCACCAGAAAACCTGTTAGTATTCAGTGATGACATGATCAAGGGCAAACAACCTGCCCTTTGACCCGATCGATCCCAAAATCTAATCAAATGGTCCCCGGATAATAACCGATCATCCCACCAAATTTCATGCAATTCGGTTTAATACTTTTTTACTTATGCGAACAACATGCACACACACATACAAATACACAGCGATCAAAGCATTACGTTCCACATTTTCAATGCGAAGGTAATGACAGATTAGATAGTCACGTGTTGCGTCCCGTGACAGACATAACCAGTAGTATGCGCACGCATAAGTACACGTATACATACACTACATTTACATGCATATGCTGGAGCTGCACGATGAAAAGGTGAAGAACAATAGGAAAATATTGAAGTGAGAATATGTAATATTATATATATAATATGTTGTCACTTGTTCATGTATAGAGAGTTTAAACAACATGTTTAATAATGGACATGTGGTCTAACGTCCTAAAGGTCCTGGAGACCCGCTGGTCAACATGTGTGTGAACCCCGTCACAAACACAACTGACAGCCTAACTCGCCTGAGTTTACTAGCCCGACTGTTTGTGGTTTAACCCCGTCATACGCGTCGTTGAGGGGGCGTGGCTTATCTCCGTTACTTTCCGCCATCCGCCACGGAATAATTAACCAATCTTTCTACGTTATACTTCTTGTGGAAACACACACGCGTCGTAACTTCTAGCGCCCCGGTTTGAATGACTTCCGCATCCAGCGCCACGAGAGCAGCAGCAGCCAATTGAGGCAAGTGATATATATAGGCATGTGTGTATATATATAAATATATATACATATATGTATGTATATATATGTATGTGTGTATATATAAATTATATATATGTATGTGTGTATATATATACATATATGTATATATATGTGTGTGTATGTGTATATGTATGTATATATGAGGTTTTGGGCCAGGGATGTCTATGTGTACAGATTGTAAAGCACTCTGAGACAAATTTGTAACTTGTGAAACTGGGCTATACAAATAAACTGAATTGAAAATATATATATATATATATATATATATATATATATATATATATATATATATATATGTGTGTGTATGTGTATGTATGTATGTGTATATATATATATATTATATATGTGTGTGTGGGGGTGGGTTCTCTGATACGTATTTGTAATGAGGACCATTGTTGAATCAAGGGGTTTAAATAAATATATATATATATATATATATATATATATATATATATATATATATATATATATATATATGTCTACAGAAAGGTGAGGTCAGCAGTGATGTAATGAGGGGTGTGGCCTTAGTGGAAGATACATGAAGCAGGCCAGTTCCTGTCCAAGCCGACCACCAGAACCCGTCCAACTATCAATAACTTCACTTTTGAGCCATCATCCAAATCGTATATTGTTGAAGGATTACACATTAAATTATTGTTACAGAATAATGGAACCATCACATATACATATATCACATAAACACATATACATAGCACCTAGCACATCACTCTGAGTTATAAGATAAATATGATTGGAATGTATTAGTGTGTCGTGTATTTTCCACCGTGGTATATTTTCGGTAATGAAAACCTTTTGAGTAAACCTCATTCCTGTTTGTTCCAACATGGCTGAATGGTCGTTGGCAGGATCCTTTACCCGGCAGTTCGATCCCCGGCTCTGCTAGTCCATGTTGATGTGTCCTTGGGCAAGGCACTGCACCCCCACATGGCTATCGGCGCTGTGTCTACGGTGCGTTAACGTGTGTGAAGGTTGGAGGTTAGTTGGTCCTGATGTTGCAGGTGGAACCGTAGCCCCTCCCACCAGGGTCTGGACCGCCACCCTACAGTCGGCGGTGGTCACTGTTTTAACAAACACACTATTGGTTGACCGTTGTCGTGTATCATTGCTTCTGTTTGTGTACCTTCTCCAGCTGTGTTGTTTAGTTGAGAGCTGTTATGCTATCTCTATTTATGTGCTACATGCCGTCAACTTATCCTCCGTAGTTTCTGATTCAACGGCATGACGTCAGAGATGTCAGACGGAGCAGCTCGATGCTGATTGGCTGTCACAACACAGCCTCACGAGTCAACATCCCCAGTTCTCCCAGTATGAATCCCCCATCAGGCCTATCAGTGGTACACTCTGGTTCTAGTGAGTGCTGCTTCATATGTTTCAGTATTTACCTACAAATAAGGGAATCAGAAGAAAAGTGAATGTTGTAGACTTCAATATTTTTTGTTACACTTTTTGTTTAATGTATTCTGAGTTTGTGGATAACAGCTGCAGACTAGCTCTGTATGTTGTGTTACCTTGTTAAGATGCACTTTGGGGCTCTTAATGGACGGTTAAAGGAATATTTAGAACGAGTTGTGACTGAAACTTTGTGTTATCAAATCAATTAGTAATTCAGTGGTGATGGTCCCAGCCAGACCAGTTGAGAACCACTGCCCCATACCATTGGAGAACCACTGCCAGACCAGTTATGCACCATTTCCCTAGACCAGTGGAGAACCACTGCCCTGGACCACATCTTTTCACACGTGTTCTTAGCAGCTCAGTTATTTCGTTATCAATTGTGACAACAAGTTTTGACTAAAGTTGTTGTGTCTGTAATGTGTTGTCTGTTCCTCTGTCTGTTCCTCTGTCCGTGGGCCTCTCTTAGATCCCGTGATGATCTGCTGTAGAAACCAACATGTTTGGCCCCCAACAAGTGTTTGCCCCTCTGGATGACATCAGGCCTTGACCTCTGACCTTGGATGAACTCCAGCCTCAGAGCCTCATCCTGCAGTGATGGACAGCCCCGGCCTACTGTCCCTCACGCTGGCCCTGCTAGGGGTTCTGAGCCCAGGTCTGACCCGACTGACCCCCAGAGTCTCTTTTCCTATGGGTGAGTAACATGTGACCGGTTGGCAAACATAAACATACTTCAAAGTAACATTGTTATAACAGTGCAGTACATTTGGTACATTAGAGAGGGCAGTATAAAGTAAGTAGACATCAGATTTAGTTTTGTCATCTTTAGGTTGATGATAGCACCGTGTTGGGATTACGTTTGAGATGAGAAGAGGAACACGAGTTCAGTTGGAGCCCTGTGAGACTCGTAGACACTCACAGCAGTGTTTGTACTTTAAGGTAGTATTTCTAAATGTTGGCATTGGTGACTTAAAGAGAAGAATCAGTAGGATGTGATCAATTGCGAACTATGTATTGCACCTGGTAAATGTGTATAAATGATTTCTAAGGGTAATCCTGTTTGTCCGTGTTATTGATCATTAACTGATGAGCATAAGAACAAATCATAGAATAGAATAGAATACAAATATACTTTATTAATCCCCAAGGGGAAATTTGTTAAAACAGTAGCACCAATAAACTAAACTCAATAAAATATAAATATAAGAAAGAAAGAAAGTGACTGTGCATGAAGTACACAAAGTGAAATATAAAAGAATATATATATATATATATATATATATATATATATATATATATATATATATATATATATATATATATATATACAACATATATGTAAATACAGCAATGTAAAATAAAATAGTATATATATATATATATAGACAATGCAAAGTGTGTGTATGTGTGTAGTGTAAATGAAATGTGTGCAGTGCAGATCAACACATTGTAAGTATGAATTGAATATGTACAGTGATAGTTAGTGCAGTTATTGCAAGTTTCTGTGACATGCAGGAATGTTTGACATGTGGACAATTAATTATCTGTGCAAATGAGTACTGCTTAAGTGTAGATTATACGAAGTGTCCGTGGTTTTGAACCGAATGGAATGACCTAACCTCAGTATTCACTGCTGTGCAACACAGGCGTACCTGGGAGACATGTGACGCGCTACAGGAGCCCTGGCGCCAGCAACACCACCACACTGCTGCTCAGCGGGGATGGAGACACGCTGTACGTCGGAGCCCGGGACGCCGTGTTAGCGCTGGACGTTAGCTACAAGGACGCTATCACACTGAGGAGGAAGGTGGGGGGGCTACCATTGATGACGTGAAGTTATAAAGTTACGAATCACTTTTCTTAGATTTAGATTTTCCATCCATCCATTATCAGCTGCTTATCTGGGGTTGTGTTGCGGGCGCAGCGGAGCCAGCAGGCGACCGAGGTTCTGGGTCTTCCCTGGGTTTACTCTATCTCTAAGGCTGAGCCCAGCCCCCCTATGGAGGGAACTCCTCTCTTTACTCTATCTCTAAGGCTGAGCCCAGCCCCCCTATGGAGGGAACTCATCTCTTTACCCTATATTTTAAGGCTGAGCCCAGCCCCCCTATGGAGGGAACTCATCTCTTTACCCTATATTTTAAGGCTGAGCCCAGCCCCCCTATGGAGGGAACTCCTCTCTTTACCCTATATTTTAAGGCTGAGCCCGGCCCCCCTATGGAGGGAACTCTTCTCCTCTAAGTTAATGAGGTTGTTGAAGAGCTCTCCTGTGACTGATAACACATTGTTATCCCCAAAATATTAATTATGTAGGAAATTTGAAAAATATGGACGTAAAATGTGTTGATCATTCTGATGTTGTAACTGAAGAGTTTCTGTGTTCTACTAAATCCATGTCCCACCCACCCTGAGCATCACCTCTGGCCTTGTAGGGGAACATGTGATGTGGTGTGTCCTCACGTTTCTGTGGATGTGAATCTGAGCTGCTCTCCTTTCAGTTGGACTGGAGCCCTTCAGAGGAAGACATTGAGCAATGTTCCATGAAAGGCAAGAACATGGCAAGTAGTGGATGTGTAATGCTACTGGGAATTAATCACACAGCAAGGATCAGAATATATCTTATAACAGGGTTCTTACGGGCATGGAAAACCTGGGAAAGTCATGGAATTTTAAAATGGTAATTTCCAGGCCTGGAAAAGTCATGGAAAAAACTTAAATCACAAAAGTTTAGGAAAAGTTATGGAAATTTGTTATATTCACTTGTTCATTTTTACTGAGTTTGAAATAATGAATATTTTTTAGAAAGAAAGACTCAAAATATAAGACGGCAAACGCTCTCATACTGGCGGCGCAATTTTCTTTTTTTCCACGTTGCAAGTGAACGCACCATAACTGGAAAGTTCGCTGGCCGTAGCTCGGGAAGCAATGTTTATTCTTTAAATGAAATACTGTCTCTTATTCATTTGTTTCATTAAATGTATACTGTATGCTTTGGTATTCACATTGTTTAAATACTGAATGTTTACTGAACATTTTTCATGTATAAACCGAAATTTAAGTTCGGTCATGGAGATTTGGTTTAAAGTCACGGAAAAGTCATGGAAAAGTCATGGAAATCCATTGATCAACATGTGTAAGAACCCTGTTATAACTTAACCGAACCAGCCAGAGCTGTGAGTAACATACATGTAGAATAAACACAAGGACGCTGCTGTGTGTTTAGCAACATGTGTGATACATGTTTAGTTTGTATGAAGCATCTTTGACCAGAGATTGACTCAATGCCATCACTGCTCTACTTTATGGTTTTACTGAAACCTCCATTGGGCTTTTTTTCTAGGCTGACTGCCCCAATTTCATTCGTGTCCTGCAGTTCTTCAACTCCACCCACATCTACGCCTGTGGAACGTTTTCCTTCAGTCCACGCTGCACTTACATTGTAAGAGTGGTTAAAGCTCTCTGTTGAAGGATTTCCACCGTTTTCATCGCAAAATATCCCATTGTCTAGAAGCCGTTAATGCGATGTGATGTTTCGGTACATTGTCGTATCTTCTCACCGTCCGTGGGATGGTGAAGAGATTGATGATGAAAAGAGATTTCCAGGGACATAGGACTATACGAATATTCAGTTTTATTCTTAACAAGTACAGGTCAGGAACAGATGCCTGCAGGACATCTGGAGAACTTTCAGGAGCCGAATTGAGAAAGTCTGCCGATAATGCATTTTACCATAAACCTTATGCAAAACAAAATAGGAGGAGTTTATTATTCTAGGCCTTTGTGGTCCAATCACCTCCAGGCATAATGACCTCATTCTGGGACTGATCTACCGGGTTGAACCCAGACACATGGAGCCCCTAGTCCAGACCTGAACCGAGGCCTTCGTGACCCAATTAAAGACGTCATGTCATATTCTAGAAATGATCTACTAGCCCCCCCTGCGCCCAGCATCTAACCTACACCCGGCGCCGTGGTCTTCTAAAGTCGAGGCACGTCTTACAGATTCTTGAACCTTGAGCTCTGACTTTGCTTGTTCTGGATAATCTTGACATTCTAGAGTAGATGAAATGACACTACAACATCAAGTCAGCTGGACTTGCTCCTCTTCTCTGTCCAGAATTCAGAGACGTTAGCAATGAGCCTCAAGGCGGATGAAGGACGAGGTCGCTGCCCCTACGACCCCTACCAGCGCAACACTGCCATCATCGTAGGTAAGTGATGCACGGAGAATACGATGAACTTCTAAAGTTGACAAGATGATTTAAAAGACGCCGTTCTAGACTTAGTCCCTAAGTTGTCAACGAGTTGTGGCACTTCCCCCGTGGCGGCTGGCCAATAGAGGGCCTGGCCCCTCCCACCTTGAGCCATAAACAAAAAAAGTATATGGAGATTATTATAATATCAATTATATTCATAAATTATACAAATTGTCAATATTTGTGTTTTGGAGATATGGAATGTGTCTAGTAATAGTTGTGAAACAGGATATCTTTGCATAATATGCTTTTCCTGCACGCCGTATCGCTCTGGCCCAGAAGAGGCGGGTCTAAGGAGCAGTTCAGCCTATTACCGATTAAAGATATTAATGATTGAATTTAGCCCCTTCCTAAAATAGATAGTCATCACGACGTGATGCCAGACGAACAGTTGACTCAGCTTGGTGGAGTGAAAGGTCGGGGCGGTTATTGTACGACTATTAATGCAACGCAAGTTATTATATTTAAACAATGACAGACGGCATAATAAAAGTCCTTGTGTTATCGAGGGGAAATTAAACGTTACTAATTAAAGCTAACCTATTTTAGTTTTCCAGGTGGAAGGAATTTTTTGGAGGATGATGTCATACAGATGTTCCCAGTTGTCAGTCAGCCTGGGCCACTGACAGCATCACAGACCACCTGTTGGAGCTATTTAATCTACCTTTGTATTTAGGTTTTATTGGAAAGTAATATTGATTATGTATTGATTATTTAGGTTATATTTTGATATGTTAGTTGTTTCTTATGATAGTTGAGTTTAGTTTATTATATTTAGTTTTAGGTTCAATGATTGTGTAACACTGGGCCAATGTTTTTTTACCACAGCACAGAGAGGAAGTGTCAACATTTTGTTTGTTCTTTTTGGTTGGTTTAAGAAATTAATGATCAGAATAATAACAGACGGAAATGGACATTACTTTCTTTTGCATGCGTCAACACAGAAACCCACGGAGCATCAGTGGCGGTTTGATTTATAGTTTTGTTTGATTTCGTACGACAAATGGCCAAAACACCACCTGTCATAGGAGGTCATTCCTGGAGGAAACCGACCAGTGTTCATGTAAAGGGGCGTGGCTTATCGATGCTGTTGTCACATTGTGTGTTGGTCCTCTGTTGCAGGTGGAGAGCTTTACACGGGCACGGTGGCCGACTACCGGGGGAACCGGCCCGTCATCTCCCGCCACCTCGGGGAGGGCCGGCGCGTGGACCTGAAGCTGGAGGACACCCTGGGGTGGCTGGAGGGTGAGTGAGTGGAGACGTGTGACAGCCATGGATAATCGTATTGGGGAGAGCATGTGAGGGACAGGAACTTCCAAAACCGAGAATAAAAAGAGAATAAAGAATGAGAGGACAACAACACAAGACTTCGGGGATCGGAATAAAGCCAGAGGGCCGAGTTGTTAGCCTGGATACCAGACCAAACTTAGCCCCGCCCTCAACATTTTCAGTCGGGAAGTTGGGTCTGGCATTGCTCCATTGGGGAGAAATGATCTCCGACCATATATTGGTCGGACCAATGAAATTGTCAAGGCGGGCTTTATACGATGATGGACAGATGATCAACAGTAACGTAACCAACCACGTCATCAAAAGGCGCTTGCTTCTTCCAGCATGCAGTTGAGTTTAACAACTATGCGTCGCTTAAAATACGTCACATACTGCGTTGCTCTGATTGGTTGTAGCTCTATCCAATTGAGCGAAGAGTCATTTTCTTTCCTGGTTCGGTTGAAACACGCCCCATAATCACAGCCCAACAGAGCGGATCAGACTCACATTCTGACTAGAGTTATGAGTATGACATCGTCAGGCTACCGAGTTGTTGCACAGCTCAGGGAATTCTTGTTCCCTTTAGATTAGATTAGATTAGATATTCCTATAATTTCCTTTTTGTTCCTCTTTTTGTTCCTCTCAAACTAGAACGGGCACTCGGTAGAGTGCATACCTTCGCATATCACAAGATCAGGCATTGAATTCTTAACATTTTGGCATTAGTTGCAGGCCAATTGGATACAAATTGACCGCGCTATGGTAAAAAGAAGATTTTGACCTTTCATGACATTACACAGACATTACTTTCT
The DNA here is from genome assembly GCA_036178185.1 of Liparis tanakae. NCBI lineage: Eukaryota > Metazoa > Chordata > Actinopteri > Perciformes > Liparidae > Liparis > Liparis tanakae. The sequence continues at coordinate 20,129,414 of CM070106.1, forward strand.
TCATGTAAGAAATGAATTTCCTTTTTGTTCCTCTTTTATCTAATGACCTTGGCGATTCCCAGATGAATCTGAGAATCGCCTTCCCACCCACCCAGTCTGTGAATCTCACAGGCCTCCCCCCCTCCGCTATCGGGGTGCAGGCGATTCCCAGATCAAAGCTGGTTTTTGCATACACCGCTTCCAGTAGTGGGAGGGGCTTCTGTGAGACTCACAGACCAACCTACTGCTGGAAATCACCTCTACTTATAGGCTCTGGTTCGGCGCGAGATCAAAGGCAGTGACAAGAGGGGATTTCCACCAGAAAACCTGTTTGTATTCAGTGTTGACAAGATCAAGGGCAAAAAACATGACCTTTGACCCGATCAATCCCAAAATGTAATCAAATGGTCCCCGGATAATAACCAATCATCCCACCAAATTTCATGCGATTCGGTATAGTACTTTTTGACTTATGCGAATAACACGCACACACACACACACAAACACATACAAATACGCAGAGATCAAAGCATTACCTTCCGTATTTTCAATGAGAAGGTAATGACAGATTAGATAGTCACGTGTTGTGTCCCGTGACAGACATAAACAGTAGTATGCACACGCATAAGTACACGTATACATACACTACATGTACATGCATACAAACAGGTTTTCTGGTGGAAATCCCCTCTTGTCACTGCCTTTGATCTCGCGCTGAACCAGAGTCTATAAGTAGAGGTGATTTCCAGCAGTAATTTGGTCTGTGAGTCTCACAGAAGCCCCTCCCACTACTGGAAGCGATGTATGCAAAAAACAGCTTTGATTTGGGAATCGCCTGCACCCCGATAGCGGAGGGGGTAGGCCTGTGAAATTCACAGACTGGGTGGGTGGGAAGGCGATTCTCAGATTCACCTGGGAATCGCCAAGGTCATTAGATCAAAGAGGAACAAAAAGGAAATAAATTTCTGTGTAATGTCATGAAAGGTCGAAATCTTCTTTTTACCATAGCGCAGTCAATTTTTATCCAATTGGCATGCAACTAATGCCAAATTTGACTTGCCAAGATTTCTTAAAACAAGTGAAATGCTCCAACATTAAAACTGCCTTGTAAGAAGAAATATGTTGTCAGTCAAAAAACAAGCATAGATTGCCTTAATTTGAGATATTTCATCTTACTTGGATTAAAATTTTTGCAGTGTGAACAATGTAATTCAACAATGGTGCTAAAACGCTACTTATAGTATTCAGTGATGACAAGATCACGGGCAAACAATGCACCACAAGCAGAATGATGACATCACTATATTCTGTTGGCTTCTATCTCCATAGCGATTCAACAAGACTTTGACCTTTTTTTAGGTAAACACAACGTTTAGAATCGGTTCAAAGCTGACGTGAAAGTGTCTTTGTGTATTTAGAAAAGCGCTATATAAGTTTTAATTAGTATTATTAAGGGTGTTGTTAAACCCTTGAACGGGACCTTATTGAGATACGGTCCTGCCTCTCGTACCATAAGCTTTTAGAACACGTTTGCGTGCGACATTATGAGCAGTAAGTAAACAGTGAGCTGCCTCAGAACAACATAGTTGTGTATCGCATCTCAGTAGCCGAGAGGAAGTAGTCGACATATTTCCACAAACTCTTGGAATTGCTTTGCCCTCTGTCTACAGATCCGACCTTCATCAGCTCCACCTTCATCCCCGATGAGGAGAAGATCTATTTCTTCTTCAGTGAAGTGGGCCTAGAATATGACTTCATGGACAGATGTATTGTTTCTCGTGTCTCTCAGATCTGCATGGTGAGGGCCCAACGATGACCCACTACACACACACACACACACACACACACACACACGCACACACACACACACACACACACGTGTTCTTCGGTAGCGCAGATGAGTTAAAATGGTCTTGTGATAAAGTGTTATACGACTAGCCAAGTACATGAATACATTAGATTATCAGGCTATATTTTCATTCTCATAAGTATTTTCACTCATGCACACTTTGTTGTGCGCTAACCCTTAACTCACGTAGTCATACATGTTGTATACATGTGTACATTAAATGCACACACATGTCACATGACCTGTCCCTTTGTTCTCTGCCCTGTTATTTTGTTTTCTCTGCTATTTACCTTCGCATTGAAAGTGCAGAAGGTAATGTTTTGATCACCGCGTATTTGTATGTGTGTGTGTGTGTATGCGTGTGTGCGTGTTATTCGCATAAGTCAAAAAGTACTATACCGAATCGCATGAAATTTGGTGGGATGATTGGTTATTATCCGGGGACCATTTGATTAGATTTTGGGATTGATCGGGTCAAAGGTCAGGTTATTTGCCCTTGATCTTGTCAACACTGAATACAAACAGGTTTTCTGGTGGAAATCCCCTCTTGTCACTGCCTTTGATCTCGCGCCGAACCAGAGTCTATAAGTAGAGGTGATTTCCAGCAGTAGGTTGGTCTGTGAGTCTCACAGAAGCCCATCCCACTACTGGAAGCGGTGTATGCAAAAACCAGCTTTGATCTGGGAATCGCCTGCACCCCGATAGCGGAGGGGGGAGGCCTGTGAGATTCACAGACTGGGTGGGTGGGAAGGCGATTCTCAGATTCATCTGGGAATCGCCAAGGTCATTAGATCAAAGAGGAACAAAAAGGAAATTAATTTCTTACATGAAGAAAGTAATGTCTGTGTAATGTCATGAAAGATCAAAATCTTCTTTTTACCATAGCGCGGTCAATTTGTATCCAATTGGCCTGCAACTAATGCCAAAATGTTCATAATTCAATGCCTGATATTGTGATATGCGAAGGTATGCGCTCTACTGAGTGCCTGTTCTAGTTTGTCTACAGCCGGTTGCAGTTGTGTGTATCACTCGATGCCTCTTCTCGTTTGCGTGTGTCAGAGCGACGTCGGAGGGCAGCGGACTCTCCAGCGACGCTGGACCACGTTCGCCAAAGCTCGGCTGTCGTGCCAGGCCGACCACGAGCTGCCCTACAACGTGATCCAGGACATGGACGCCCTCCCACCAGCAGAGGGAGACGCTGCCGACGACACGCTCTTCTACGGCATCTTCACCTCCCAGTGGTCAGTGAACGCCACGGGAACGATCCCCACGGCAGCTGGTGAACATCACCGTGCTCCGCCTCTCTACTGCGCTCCTCATGTTCTGTGGTTGGTGGAGTTGGTGTTCCTTTAGCACTGGGCCTCATGTCAGCCGTGACTTGTGACTTGTGACTTGTGACCTGTGAGGTCCTCCGACCCTCATGACCGTTGCAGGGCTCTCAAGTTTTGAAGACAGGCAAGCGTGAGACATCCATCAGCACCCCCCCCCCCCCTACCCAGAACGGAACTTTAGGATATCAGTGGCGCGCAATTCCAGGATGCTTTATTTTCATTGGTTGCTAGATTAAATCTTACCCAGATACAACAGATACATTTTTTTCTGATTGGCTGTTGTGTAGCCCATTTCCTTTTTTGATTGGCTGATAAGTGGCACCTCGCAGCAGAACTCAAGGGAGCGCTTGATTCCTCCACGGTGAGAGCAGCGCGGCTCATGTTGGCGCTGCGGCACATTAAAACATGAAATAGCCGAGAGTGTTTTTCAGCGTGAGAAATACGATGTGTGGCGGGAGTTAAGACCGAAATGCGTGAGTCTCACGCTCAATGCGTGACGCTTGAGAGCCCTGCCGTTGCGTGTGCACTAAACTGGGCACGCAAAAGTTGTGATCTACAGAAAGCAACTTGGCGTGGGAACCTGCACACCTGTAAGCTGTATGGATCTCTGATGCATCAGAACCAAAATGTTGGGACACTGGGTGCTGAGCGACTGAGTCATGTCAGAACTGTGAGCAGCTGATGGCGGGGTCCCTCACCCCCGGGATCCGATGACCTCCGACCTCAGCTGGTGATCAGTTCTCTTACCCACAGTCTCCAAGGCTGATGACCTGTTCATGCCGAGTGCTACACGGGGTTTCTACGTCCACAGCCGTAGGAAGGATGTTTCATTGTATGTAGAGAAGCTGAAACAAGGAAGGAAAAACACTGGCGCCAAATACGAGTAGGAGACATTCTGGAAGGTGGCATGATGATGATGATGATGATGATGATGATGATGATGATGATGATGATGATGATGATGATGATGATGATGATGATGATGATGATGATGATGATGATGATGATGATGATGATGATGATGGGGTCCATCGAGAAGACAAGAAACACAAAATGATGACGTCTCAAAAAAACATTGAAAGAATAGTTCAACATGCATGGGGATTATGACACAGCATCTTGTGTGTTGTATAAACTCTGGAAGAACACTACATGACGACACAGAAGCCTCTCTCTCTCTCTCTCTCTCTATATATATATATATATATATATATATATATATATATATATATATATATATATATATATATACAAACTTATCCCTGTATCTCTGACTGAGTCGTTCTGAGTTATCTACACGTGTTATTACTCTATTGGTTCATTGGCTCTAACCATATCTTGTCCTCTCATTACCAGGTCCGTGAACTCGGGCCGCTCAGCGGTGTGCTCCTTTCGCCTGAACGACATCAAGTCCGTTTTCTCCGGTAGCTACAAGGTCCTGAACCGGGACTCCTTACAGTGGAGCTCACGGGTCCAAGAGAAGGTCGCAAACCCAGGAGAGGTAACGAGCCCCCTCTTCTTCACATGGAGCTTCATGCCTCTTATTATAGTTAAAGCAATATAGAGTTTCAAAGTGTTGAACAATGCAAAAGCAACAACACAAATACAATGGTTGGAGATGAACCTGAATGAATCTCTAACAATATGTGCATAAATGCATAATACACACCGGTAGGATTGGTGACCCCGACTTACTCTGAGGTCATGTGGGCAACGATGACCTCATGAGATCAAGGTCGCTGCTCTCCACCAACTTCAAGACATGAAAGGAACAGCCTGACCAAAGAGTATATACAGTCTGACGTTAAATCTAGTTATTAATATTGTATATCATTGCTGCCAATTACCCCCCTAATGGTTTAACACCATTCATCCAAGAGACACCAGGCAGAATGTTCTCGCTTTATCTCTCCACAAGTTGAGTTCACATTCCAAAGTATTTGAGGAAGTTTTGATTTAATATTAGCCAAAGAACAGTTCCTTACAACAGACAGTGACTCTGTGCACAGAGGAGACATTCCTTAAAGAAGTCAGAGGGCAACAAACCAACAGTTTGGATTATTAAAAACACATATCGACCTGTATAATTCATTTATCGGCTTAATAAATATGTGTTAATGTTAATAACTAGCTGTCACTAAGCTCTGTTAGCTCAATGTTAGTGAAGGGAATATAAAATGTATTGTAGGCTTCAAATTAGTCTGATCCAAGTTGTGTGAACTCGACCTGAAGGTGTGTGATGTGACGTCGTTGTGTTGAGTGTGTTGAGTGTGTTGCTGTGTGTTGAGTGTGTTGAGTGTGTTGAGTGTGTTGCTGTGTGTTGAGTGTGTTGCTGTGTGTTGCTGTGTGTTGAGTGTGTTGAGTGTGTTGCTGTGTGTTGCTGTGTGTTGAGTGTGTTGAGTGTGTTGCTGTGTGTTGCTGTGTGTTGAGTGTGTTGAGTGTGTTGCTGTGTGTGTTGCTGTGTGTTGAGTGTGTTGCTGTGTGTTGAGTGTGTTGAGTGTGTTGCTGTGTGTTGAGTGTGTTGCTGTGTGTTGCTGTGTGTTGAGTGTGTTGAGTGTGTTGCTGTGTGTTGCTGTGTGTTGAGTGTGTTGAGTGTGTTGCTGTGTGTTGAGTGTGTTGAGTGTGTTGCTGTGTGTTGAGTGTGTTGCTGTGTGTGTTGCTGTGTGTTGAGTGTGTTGCTGTGTGTTGAGTGTGTTGCTGTGTGTTTCTGTGTGTTGAGTGTGTTGCTGTGTGTTGAGTGTGTTGTTGTGTGTTGCAGTGCGGGCTACACAACGCCTCTGACAGCGCGCTGCGCTTTGTCAAAGACAACTTCCTGGCCGACGGCATTGTGCGTCCCGCCGGGCGCCGCCTGCTGATGGCGTCGGCCGACTCGTACAGCCGCCTGAGCGCCCAGAGGGTCCAGAGCGCCGACGGCCGGCGCCACACCGTCCTGTTCCTGATCACCGGTAGGCCGGAGGCCACGGCGCCACGCCTCGGATCAGACACACACACACACACACAGAGAGACTCACAGAGATATTACATTAACACACACGCACAAACACACACACACACACACACACAGACTCAGAGATATTACATCAACAAACACATGCGCTCATGTGATTGGTTGAAAATGAGGGCGACCTCTGATTGGTTACAGACAGTCTGTGTTCAAAACACACGCCTTGGTGAATCGAGCCACGGCAGAGGAGTCTCAAAAACACACAAACAAACGCACAAACCGGAGTTTATTCACGGGTACATTGGAATGTATGTGTGAGTCTCTCGTCGTGTATTTGTGAGTCTCGTTGTGCATGTGTGAATCTCTCGGTGTACATGTGTGAGTCTCTCATTGTGTATTTGTGAGTCTCTCGGTGTGCATTTGTGAGTCTCTCATTGTGTATTTGTGAGTCTCTCGTTGTGCATGTGTGAGTCTCGTTGTGTATGTGTGAGTCTCTCGTTGTGCATGTGTGAGTCTCTCATTGTGTATTTGTGAGTCTCTCGTTATGTATGTGTGAGTCTCTCGTTGTGCACATGTGAGTCTCTCATTGTGTAAGTGTGAGTCTCTCGTTGTGCATGTGTGAGTCTCTCATTGTGTATTTGTGAGTCTCTCGTTGTGTATGTGTGAGTCTCTCTTTGTGTATTTGTGAGTCTCTTGTTGTGCAAGTGTGGGGCTCTCTTTGTGTATTTGTGAGTCTCGTTGTGCATGTGTGAATCTCTCATTGTGTATGTGTGAGTCTCTCGTTGTGCACGTGTGAGTCTCTCATTGTGTATTTGTGAGTCTCTCGTTGTGCATGTGTGAGTCTCTCGTTGTGTATTTGTGAGTCTCTCGTTGTGCATGTGTGAGTCTCTCGTTGTGTATTTGTGAGTCCCTCGTTGTGCATGTGTGAGTCTCTCGTTGTGCATGTGTGAGTCTCTCGTTGTGTATTTGTGAGTCTCTCGTGCATTTGTGAGTCTCTCGTTGTGTATGTGTGAGTCTCTCGTTGTGTATTTGTGAGTCCCTCGTTGTGCATGTGTGAGTCTCTCGTTGTGTATTTGTGAGTCTCTCGTGCATGTGTGAGTCTCTCGTTGTGCATGTGTGAGTCCCTCGTTGTGTATTTGTGAGTCTCTCGTTGTGCATTTGTGAGTCTCTCGTTGTGCATGTGTGAGTCTCTCGTTGTGCATGCGTGAGTCCCTCGTTGTGTATTTGTGAGTCTCTCGTGTATTTGTGAGTCTCTCGTTGTGCATGTGTGAGTCTCTCGTTGTGTATTTGTGAGTCTCTCGTTGTGTATTTGTGAGTCTCTCGTTGTGCATGTGTGAGTCTCTCGTTGTGTATGTGTGAGTCTCTCGTTGTGCATGTGTGAGTCTCTCGTTGTGTATGTGTGAGTCTCTCGTTGTGCATGTGTGAGTCTCTCATTGTGTATTTGTGAGTCTCTCGTTGTGTATGTGTGAGTCTCTCGTTGTGCATTTGTGAGTCTCTCGTTGTGTACGTGTGAGTCTCTTGTTGTGCAAGTGTGGGCCTCTCTTTGTGTATTTGTGAGTCTCGTTGTGCATGTGTGAATCTCTCATTGTGTATGTGTGAGTCTCTCGTTGTGCACGTGTGAGTCTCTCATTGTGTATTTGTGAGTCTCTCATTGTGTATTTGTGAGTCTCTCGTTGTGTATTTGTGAGTCCCTCGTTGTGCATGTGTGAGTCTCTCGTTGTGCATTTGTGAGTCTCTCGTTGTGTATTTGTGAGTCTCTCGTTGTGTATTTGTGAGTCTCTCGTTGTGCATGTGTGAGTCTCTCGTTGTGTATTTGTGAGTCTCTCGTTGTGCATGTGTGAGTCTCTCGTTGTGTATTTGTGAGTCTCTCGTGCATGTGTGAGTCTCTCGTTGTGCATGTGTGAGTCTCTCGTTGTGTATTTGTGAGTCTCTCGTTGTGCATTTGTGAGTCTCTCGTTGTGCATGTGTGAGTCTCTCGTTGTGCATGTGTGAGTCTCTCGTTGTGCATGTGTGAGTCTCTCGTTGTGTATTTGTGAGTCTCTCGTTGTGCATGTGTGAGTCTCTCGTTGTGTATTTGTGGGTCTCTCGTTGTGTATTTGTGAGTCTCTCGTGCATGTGTGAGTCCCTCGTTGTGCATGTGTGAGTCTCTCGTTGTGCATGGGTGAGTCCCTCGTTGTGTATTTGTGAGTCTCTCGTTGTGCATGTGTGAGTCCCTCGTTGTGTATTTGTGAGTCTCTCGTTGTGCATTTGTGAGTCTCACATTGTGCATGTGTGAGTCTCTCGTTGTGCATGTGCGAGTCTCTCGTTGTGTATTTGTGAGTCTCTCTTTGTGCATGAGTATCTCGTTGTGCATGTGTGAGTCTCTCGTTGTGCATGTGTGAGTCTCTCGTTGTGCATGTGTGAGTCTCTCGTTGTGTATTTGTGAGTCTCTCGTTGTGCATGTGTGAGTCTCTCGTTGTGTATTTGTGATGATTGAGACCGACCCGTACTCCATAAACTGTAGAAAAGAAATCGTGAATATATAAAGATGTGGAATATAAACGATAAATATAATAACAGTATAACAAGCATGTTGACCAGGGTTTCAATTGCACATTGTGTGTGTGTGTGTGTGTGTGTGTGTGGTATGCAAGTGTGTGTTATTTATGTATCTTCTGACCTGCGTAAAGCTGTTCCTCACACACATATTTGTCTCTGTGGGGACTGTTTCTTGGACTCCGATGCTGCGCACATGTTCTGACACATGACATTTATTCTTCTTCTTAAAGCTCCACGTCATACAGAAAGAAGGGGGGGGGGGCTTTGTCTCTTTCTGCCTTTTCTGTTGTCATTCTGGTTGAACAATAATACAGCAATTACTCTTGTAAAAACAAAGCCTTCATACTAAATATCTGTAAAGAGACATTTATTCCAACCTGAAAGTAAGACAGACCATTCAACCATGTGGTAACCTGGAGGTTCCACATGTTCTAGAGCTGGCTCTGACCTCAGGTAACCTGGAGGTTCCACATGTTCTAGAGCTGGCTCTGACCTCAGGTAACCTGGAGGTTCCACATGTTCTAGAGCTGGCTCTGACCTCAGGTAACCTGGAGGTCCCACATGTTCTAGAGCTGGCTCTGACCTCAGGTAACCTGGAGGTCCCACATGTTCTAGAGCTGGCTCTGACCTCATCCAGCTGTTGTGGCCAGAGATTTTCAGTTCTTTACAGTAGTTGATGTTTTCTCCGGTACTTCAACACGTTGGCGGTCCGTTCCACGTCTGCCGTGCTCGAGTGTCTCTGTCGTGACCTTGTGACCCGTGTCTCTGTCCTGGTGTCTCAGAGTCGGGTTACCTCCACAAAGCGGTCCTGCTGCCGCGCGGCGCCCACATCATAGAGGAGGTCCAGGTCTTTGAGCAGCCGCAACTGGTCCTGAGCCTGAAGCTCTCCGTAGCCAAGGTACCTGCTCCATCACGACCCGTTAGGCTGCCTCCAGGTACCGACCCCAGGGGGATGGTGTTACCCCTTGTGTTGTCAGTGTGAGCCTGAATTACATGTTTTACATCTAAATATATTTTCATTATTAATCAAATGGTCTGAAAATAATGGGGGGTTGTTCCACACTACGCTCTTGATCAGGGGTCTCCAAACTTTGTTTTTCTATCACCACATCCACGTTGTTTGATGAAGCCTCAAAGCTTTTATGATAATAAACAACTTAAGAACAAATGGCCCTCCGCTCTGACTAAGCCCTATAATAATAGTAATAACAAATATACATCGTCATTTCATATAATATGGTTCAAGTCATTCATGAACCACATTCCTTTTTTTGGGCCTGAACATTCCTCAAGGACTTTTCCTGAAGTCGGTTCTGTCTCTCTGTTGTCACGATACTAACACGATCACTTCTAAACGATCAATTGTCCAACTCAAAATATAAATTGGACAATTTGGCCTCCAGTCCATCCAGGGGTCACATAGAGACATACAGCCATTCACACCTATTGGCAATATAGAGATGAATTAACCTGACTGCAAGTCTTTGGACTGAGAGGAAGCTGGGGAACCCAGAAGGAACCACACTGAGAACAAACTCCACGCAGAAGGACCGCCACGACCGGGAATCGAACCCACAACCCTCTTGCTGTGAGGCGACTGTGCTACCCACTACCCCAGCCTGAAAGCGTGTTCACCTTGTGAAAACAACCGATTTTCAGCTGGCCCATGAGCAAAGGGTAGTCCCCAACTAAACACAATAATTTTGAGTTGATATGCACACCATCTAACCTAAATAAATCTAATACATGAAAGAATTCCTATATTTTGTGTTACACCAATTAAATATAAATATCTTCATTTTGTAATTGATTTATTTCAATGTATTAAACAATATTTAATTGAGTCACCTCTAAGAAGACTTGAATCGTTTTTGTGACCTAAATAAATCTAGTAAATGAAAGTATTCCTACATTTTGTGTTACACACATTCAATATAAATATCTGCGTTTTGTAATTGATTTATTTCAATGTATCAAACAATATCTAATTGAGTCACCTCTAAGAAGACTTGAATCGTTTTTTGTGAGTGCAACCTAAATAAATCTAATAAATTAAAGTATTCCTACATTTTGTGTTACACCCATGAAATATAAATATCTTCGTTTTGTAATTGATTTATTTCAATGTTTAAAAAAATATTTAATTGAGTTACCTCTAAGAAGGGCTTGAATCGTTTTTTTTGAGTGTACTCGTTCCGGCCCAGATCAAGTAGAAGAGTTTTTCCAGCTCACCTGGACTTCCTCCTGAGTCTCAGGAACGTCAGGACCGTGCCAGGAGGATGATGTCATCATGTTAGGGCCGTGTTCTGATGGTTGTGATCCGTTCCATCCCAATACAGGGTATGCTGTACGTTGGCACATCGGAGGGAGTGGTGAGCGTTCCAACAGCCAACTGCTCTTTCTACTGGACCTGTCCCCAGTGTGTTCTGGCCCGAGACCCGTTCTGTGGCTGGGACCCCGGCAGCCGGGCCTGTGTGGAGGCCTCCAACCACCATGCCCGTCTGTGAGCACCACCAGATGTTACCATTATCATATCTATAACGACTGCTTGCAGTTAGGGGTTAGGGTGATATGATACATCCGTTAAAATCATAAGAAAGTATCATTAGGGTACAAAACACTGAAACGACGGGGAGCAATTCCTAAGTTTAAGGACTCATCGACGAGGGCCCTTTAAGATTGATAATCTTAAAAGTAGATTCAGTGCTAAACTGGTTCATTGCTGGTTCAATTCAATTCTATGAACTATTCATCCACTCTGTCATATTCATTGAATATATTTTAACTCTGTCCATCTGGTCACATGACATCTGACATAGTGCGGAGCAATGTAAAGTATAAAGACATCACGGCGTGTAGCGATGAGCCACAGTCCGGCTGTGGACAGGTGTATCTGAATCTGAAGATAAAAGTGTTCTTACTTTTCCAGCCAACCAGACGGTTCTGTGGACTTGGTTGTTAAAATAGAGAAGCTAAAGTCTAGTTATTGTTGTTCACCGAAACCTTTTAGGATAATGGGATTCAGTGGTGGGCCGAGCATTTTCTCCCTAGGCCTTCAATGCCGTCTTACTACAGCTGAACAACCTAATGTAAGATTAGTTCACCATGTATTTATGTATTTACACATGTATATATATCAGAGAACCCCCCCCCACACACACACATATACATATATATATATATATATATATATATATATATATATATATATATACATACATACATATACACACATATATATATATATATACATACATATATATACATACACTTATATACGCATACATATATATATACATATACACACACACACATATATATACATATATGTATATATATACACACATACATATATATACATACATATATGTATATATATATATATATATACACACATATATATATATAGTTTAGTTTAGTTCCCCCTCACCAGTGCTTGAGCCTGCTCTATCCACCACGCTTCCCAGTCTACGAGTACCCAGGGTACACATCCTGGGTACCATGTTCTGGTCTCCAGGACTCTCCCAGGTGCTCAAGTAGACCTCAGACCAGTACTAGAGCCTACTCTATCGACCTCCCCCTCCCAGTCCTCAAGTAGACCTCAGAACAGCGCTTGAGTCCGCCCTATCTATACTCTGGTTCAGTGCTCCGTGATGTCACTAGCGACATCACGTTGTGAGAGCCAATCAGCGCTGAGCTGCTCCGCTGTGAGAGCCAATCAGCGCTGAGCTGCTCCGCTGTTGGATCTAATTGGCTGCTGCTGCTCTCGTGGCGCTGGATGCGGAAGTCATTCAAACCGGGGCGCTAGATGTTACGACGCGTGTGGCATTTCCATTGGTTAATTATTCCGTGACGGATGACGGAAAGTAACTGAGATAAGCCACGCCCCCTCAACGACGCGTATGACGGGGTTAAACCACAAACAGTCGGGCTAGTAAACTCAGGCGAGTTAGGCTGTCAGTTCACAGCGGGACAGAGGCTCGTTCGAACGGGCACTCGGTAGAGCGCATACCTTCGCATATCACAATATTAGGCATTGAATTATGAACATTTTGTCATTAGTTGCATGCCAATTGGATAAAGATTGACCGCGCTATGGTAAAAAGAAGATTGTGACCTTTCATGACATTACACAGACATTACTTTCTTCATGTAAGAAATTAATTTCCTTTTTGTTCCTCTTTTATCTAATGACCTTGGCGATTCCCAGATGAATCTGAGAATCGCCTTCCCACCCACCCAGTCTGTGAATCTCACAGGCCTCCTCCCTCCACTATCGGGGTGCAGGCGATTCCCAGATCAAAGCTGTTTTTTGCATACACCGCTTCCAGTAGTGGGAGAGGCTTCTCTGAGACTCACAGACCAACCTACTGCTGGAAATCACCTCTACTTATAGACTCTGGTTCGGCGCGAGATCAAAGGCAGTGACAAGAGGGGATTTCCACCAGAAAACCTGTTTGTATTCAGTGATGACAAGATCAAGGGCAAATAACCTGACCTTTGACCCGGTCGATCCCAAAATCTAATCAAATGGTCCCCGGATAATAACCAATCATCCCACCAAATTTCATGCGATTCGGTTTAATACTTTTTTACTTATGCGAATAACACGCACACACGCACATACACACACATACAAATACGCGGAGATCAAAACATTACCTTCCGCCCGTTCTTTGTAGCGTCGGCGTCGGTCTTAAATTTTGTCTTGAGAACTATGCTGTCCTCCACTTGTGTTTCTTTGTGGCAGACTTAGACAGCTAGCTAACAGTGATCTTGCATGAATACAAATGAACTACAAGTCTTTGGTTTCCTGTGTTTACTTGGTTCTTCAATTCAATTTTCAATTCAGTTTATTTGTATAGCCCAGTTTCACAAATTACAAATTTGTCTCAGAGTGCTTTACAATCTGTACACATAGACATCCCTGACCCAAAACCTCACATCGGACCAGGAAAAACTCCCAAATAACCCTTCAGGGGAAAAAAAGCGAAGAAACCTTCAGGAGAGCAACAGAGGAGGATCCCTCTCCAGGATGGACAGATGCAATAGATGTAATGTGTACAGAAGGACATATTTAGAGTTAAAATACATTCAAGGAATCTGACAGAGTTTATCAATAGTTCATATTTAGGCATATTCCACGATGGAGAGTTTGGAGACCTCCCAAGTGGAGGAGTGGGCGGAGTCCCAGCAGGGCAGTGGCACAGCTGGCGACAGGAACTCACGATCCAACCATCGAAGGTCCATCAGCAGATGGAATCTATGCCGTCTCATAGGGTCCGATGACCCCATGAGACGTGAAGTCAGAAGGACTCGGGAGAAAGCAGAGTTAGTCATGTGTGATGGAGAGATGAAGATTCATCCATAGGAGAAAGAAAAAGAGGAGAGAGGTGCTCAGTGCATCCTAAACATCCCCAGCAGCTATAAGCCTATACCAGCATATCCAGGGGCTGGACCAGGGCAAACCTGATTCAGCCCTGACTATAAGCTCTGTCAAAGAGGAAAGTCTTCAGTCTACTCTTGAATGTGGTTACTGTGTCTGCCTCCCGGACTGAAGGTGGAAGCTGGTTCCATAAAAAGAGGAGCTTGATAACTAAAGGCTCTGGCTCCCATTTTACATTTTAAGACTCTCGGAACTACAAGTAGCCCGCATTTAGTGAGCGCAGCTCTCTGGTGGGGCGATACGGTACTACAAGCTCTTTAAGATATGATGGTGCATCACCAATTAAGGCTTTGTAAGTTAAGAGAAGAATTTTAAAAGTGATTCTTGATTTTACAGGGAGCCAGTGCAGAGCAGCTAGTGCAGGAGTAATGTGATCTCTTTTCTTAGTTTTAGTGAGAATACGAGCTGCAGCATTCTGAATCAACTGGAGGGACCTAAGAGATTTATTAGTGCAGCCTGATAATAAGGAGTTGCAGTAATCCAGTCTCGAAGTAACGCGTAAACCAATTTCTCTGCATCTTTTTGAGACAAGATGTGCCTGATTTTTGAAATATTACGTAGATGGAAGAATGCAGTCCTTGAGATTTGCTTTATGTGGGAGTTAAAGGACAAGTCCCGATCAAAGATAACGCCGAGATTCTTTACAGTGGTGTTGGATGCTAGAGTAATGCCATCTACAGAAATCACATCACCAGATAATTGATCTCTGAGGTGCTCAGGGCCGAGTAGAATTACTTCGGTTTTGTCTGAGTTTAACATCAAGAAGTTGCCGGTCATCCATGTTTTTATGTCACTAAGACATGCTTGAATTTTAGTGAGTTGGTTAGTCTCCTCTGGTTTTATCGATAGATATAGTTGAGTATCATCTGCATAACAATGAAAGTTTATAGAGCGTTTCCTGATAATATTGCCCAAAGGAAGCATGTATAAGGTAAATAGAATTGGTCCAAGCACAGAACCTTGTGGAACTCCATGACTAACGTTGGTGGTCATTGAGGCTTCATCGTTTACAAATACAAACTGAGATCGATCTGATAAATAGGATTTAAACCAACTTAGGGCGGTGCCTGAAATACCAATCGACTGCTCCAGTCTCTGTAATAGGATGTTATGGTCAATGGTGTCGAATGCAGCACTAAGGTCTAACAAGACCAGTACAGAGAGAAGTCCTTTATCTGCTGCCATTAAGAGGTCATTCGTAATCTTCACAAGTGCTGTCTCTGTGCTGTGGTGTTTTCTAAATCCTGACTGAAACTCTTCAAATAAACTATTCTGATGTAGAAAGTCACACAACTGATTTGCGACCACTTTCTCAAGGATCTTAGAGAGGAAGGGAGGTTAGAGATCGGTCTGTAGTTAGCCAAAACCTCTGGATCCAGAGTGGGCTTCTTCAGGAGAGGTTTAATTACAGCTACTTTGAAGGAATGTGGTACGTGGCCTGTTAACAAAGACACATTAATAATATCCAAAAGAGAGCTGCCAATTAAAGGCAAAACATCTTTAAGCAGCCTAGTCGGGATAGGGTCCAAGAGACAGGTAGACATGTTAGAAGTAGAAACCATTAAAGATAATTGGTCACGGTTGATGGGAGAAAAGCCATCTAAATATATACCAGGACATACAGGGGTTTCCAAAGCCATTCCACTTGAGGACAGATTGGCACTGGTTAAGGGCAAGAGATTATTAATCTTGTCCCTAATAGTTAAAATCTTCTCATTGAAGAAGTTCATAAAGTCATTACTACTGAGGTCTATAGGAATACTGGGCTCCACAGAGCTGTGACTCTCTGTCAGCCTGGCTACAGTGCTAAAGAGAAACCTGGGGTTGTTCTTATTCTTACTGATGAGTAATATTCTGCTCTGGCATTGCGGAGGGCCTTCTTATAAGTTTTAAGACTATCTCGCCAAACTAAGCGGGATTCTTCCCGATTAGTTGAACGCCAAATGCTTTCAAGCTTTCGTGACGTTTGCTTTAATGTGCGGGTCTGAGGGTTATACCAGGAGCAAACCTTCTTCCTCACTGTCTTCTTCTTCAGAGGGGCTATCGAGTCCAGTGTCATTCTCAGTGAGCCTGTGGCACTATCAACAAGATGATCAATCTGGGACGGACTAAAGTTAGACCAGGAGTCCTCTGTTATATTGAGACATGGTATTGAATCAAGTGCAGAATGAATCGCTTCTTTAAATTTAGCTACAGCACTGTCAGTTAGACATCTGGTGTAGAAACTTTTGACTAGCGGTACACTCCGGTAGTATAAACTCAAAAGTTATAAGGCTGTGGTCTGACAGAAGAGGATTCTGTGGGAAGACCTTCAAATGCTCAATGTCAACGCCATATGTAAGAACAAGATCAAGCATGTGGCCAAAGCTGTGAGTGGGTTTCTGTACTCTCTGACGAAAGCCGATCGAGTCCAACAATGAGATGAATGCAGTACCTAGGCAATCATTATCAACATCCACATGAATATTAAAATCTCCTACAATAATAACTTTATCAGTTTTAAGAACCAAACTTGATATAAATTCTGAAAATTCTGATATAAACTCTGAATATGGACCGGGTGGCCGGTACAGAATCACAAATAGAATCGGCTGTAATGTTTTCCAGGTTGGATGTGAAAGACTAAGAACAAGGCTTTCAAATGAGTCGTAATTTAATTTAGGTTTAGGATTTATTAAAAGGCTCGAGTCAAAGATGGCTGCTACTCCACCTCCTCGACCGGTGTCTCGAGGAATGTGAGTATTAACATGACTTGGAGGAGTCGACTCATTTAGGCAGACATATGCTTCATGGCGCAGCCAGGTTTCAGTTAGACAACATAAATCAATGTGATTATCTGTTATTAAATCATTTAGTAACACAGCTTTAGATGACAGAGATCTAATATTTAGGAGACCACATTTAATAGTCCTGTTTTGTTGCACTGCTGAAATAATGGTGTTAACTTGTATAAGGTTATTGTGTACGACTCCTCTTGTGTTTACTTTAGATTTATTTAATTTAAGTGGCCGTGGGACAGACACAGTCTTCACAGTCTCTATTCTAGAGTAATGGATGGGTAACTGCTTGACAAGAAGAGCAGAGAAGGGTGTTAAACTACAACTCTGCTCCGGTTCCTGATCTGAACCCCGGATTGTCATGGATTAGGTCCGGTGATCAACGTGGTCATATTCGCAGAAATGAGACGCGCTCCTTCCAACGTGGGATGGACGCCGTCCCTCCTCATCAGATCAGGTTTTCCCCAGAAAGTCTTCCAGTTGTCTACGTAGCCCACCTTATTCGCTGGGCACCACTTCGACAGCCAGCGGTTGAAAGACGACATACGGCTATATAATTCGTCAGTTTTCAAATTTGGGAGAGGGCCAGAGAAAATTACGGTGTCCGACAACGTCTTGGCATAAGCACACACCGATTCCACTTTGTTTATTCATCACAGGGTAGACGTTTTTGTAAATTTGTTAACAGAATAAAAGAAAGACATACATAAATACCACACACAACAATGTGGCACAAAGACCGCATGAATACGAGCGCTAGCATAGTTCAGCTCTAGCTCTAGCTCTAGCTCTGAAACCTCGACACCTGCAAAACATACATTCGTCCTATTTCTACAAATGTCCAAACGGCATTTATACAACTACAAAGAACACGCTACAATAAGTACTTACAGATAAATAGTATCCGAAGCTCACGCGTTGACGAATCCTTTTCGAGGTGGTTTCAGCCCAAACGGTGTGCTCTCTGCGTGGCACGATTCAAACAGGTGCAAACTAAGCTTGCCCGCCCGTCCACAAGGTGGCAGCACTTCCTCATTTACCACCACCAATCTACTGACTGACATTTATTAGAGAAGGCAGAACAAGAACGGCGTTATAATTATATTCTCCAACAAATCGATATCTTCTCCTCCTTCCGCCATTGTAGGTTAAACAAACAGTTTAGTAGTACGCAAATTAATCCGTTTATCAAATTCAGTTTCCTAGTTCTGAGCTTTTGCATAAACCTGCCTATAGGACCCGCCTCTCAATATTGGTCATCCAATCAAAAGACGTGCACACACTACGCCTGCTAGCTGGCTCCTGTGCTGGTTCTGGGGTCAGCTAGCAGGCCTACAGTAGCCAACTCTAACGCTGATTGGTTGACACTAAATTTTCATTTCCATTCACTTTAAGCTACCAGCGCCCGCAATGTTGATTCTGCAGGCCTGAGGGCAGATTTGAGACCCCTGACAACACATGATGGCTGAATATGATTGGATAAAAGATCTAATATAAAGACCAGCCCTCCAAATCTCAACCTGGGGCTGGCAGCAGTGCAACCAAGACAGCCCACCACTGATGGGATTTTGTTTGGTTTTCACGTTTTCTGCCATTACAGTTATTCATTTTATTCTGTACAGCCCCAAAGCACAAACTCCCCTCAGGAAAAACATTTTCACAGGGGAAAAGGGAAGAACCCTTCAGGAGAGAACAGAGGAGGATCCCTCTCCAGGAAGGACAGAACAATAGATGTCATGTGACCAGAAGGAATCAATACAGAGTTACATAAACATTCAATGAGTATTACAGAGTGTATGAATAATGAGTCGTAAGCGCGGACCACCATCCAGAGCAGCTCTCTAGTGGGGAAATATGGTACTACAGGCTCTCTAGTGGGGCAATATGGTACTACAAGCTCTCTAGTGAGACAATATGGTACTACAAGCTCTCTAGTGGGGTAACATGGCACTACAAGCTCTCTAGTGGGGCAATATGGTACTACAAGCTCCTTAAGTTAGTTATCACCAATCGCGTTGTATACATATATTGTGACGTGAAGAAATAGAGGTACCTGCTGATGGCTGCCATTCAATCTGAGAGTCGATGTAGCCTCTGCTGACTGTAGTTCTCCTCAGAGGCCAGGACGTAGAGCGAGGAAATGTTGAAGAGGCATGCAACACGGTTTCCTTCACAAACAGAGCCCAATATGGACCCAACACACTGCCTGAAGGTAAGTGTCGCCTATCTTAGTTTCTGGTTACATGCTTCAAAGAAATATTGACAATTACTGTATTAAAGCCTTTCTTCATAGAAACATGTATGCATATGCCACTAATGCTTATGATTAACTTGTTTTTCCCCTGCATACTTTGTATATATATATCAAAGTTTGGCAAAGATGGGCACTATATGGAACATGTTAAAGTATGAAATAAACTTGTCAATACACAAACTGATTGGAAATGATCTGAAATCGATCATTGACATGTTTGTTCTGAAATGTGCACTTATACCCTAGATGTATGCAATAAGCCGATATCGGACAACTCATCAGTTGGGCTCTAGTTACCGTATTGTTGATTGGGTAAAGGAGCATATCTTTGATCGGGATCTGTTTATTGGGGTTTATTGAGATCTGTTGAGTTTCAATTAGTTAAGATAACCGTTTGTTTGATTTTTGTTGATATATATATACACACACACAAGTAAATCTGAAGCATAGATAGTTACAGATCACTCTTCTGTGTGTCCATTGTGTAACTTGACATCTGAGAGATATCAATGGGTTGTACTCCCACATGTGATGCTGTTGGGTGGAGGGGTGTGAAGGGCTTCGGTGATGAACGTGTCTGTGGGCCTCCTGTCCTGCAGGTCAGCTGGTGTCGGTGTCTTTGAGCGAGGTGGTGCGGCTGCAGTGTCCCGCCGCGTCGCGACTCTCCCAGCAGCAGTGGGAGCGTCCCAACAGCCGGCTATCTTCAGACTTGTACCTCCATCTGGAGGATGGGAGTCTGAGCTTTGTGGCAACCCCCGCCACGGTGGGGCACTACCTCTGCCTGTCTACTGAGAACGGCTACCAACAGACTATGGCCATATTTCATGTCAAACAGAAGAGCAGCCCCGTCACTCAACCTCCAACCAGCTACACCTGGCCTGAGGCACGCCACACACCCACCACGAAGGGTGTAGCCAGGCCTAAGCCAGGACCGCATCCCTCCGGGGAGACTTGGCCTCAAACTACAGAAACAAGACAAGGAGAGACTGAGGCAGCCCCGTCCAGCAGGGACAGTCCACTCACCCCCAGACAGCGGGGCAGAGACGTTACCCTGCACTCCGAGGAATCTGAGGTACGGGATGGGGAGCCCCTGCTGTCGGCCCGGGGGCCCTGCTACCTGAAGGAGCTGGTGGTGGTGTCAGTGTTGCTGGTGCTCTGCCTCAGTCTGCTCATCACCATCCTCCTGTATGTCATCAGACAGCGCTGCTGCAGCCGGGCGCAGACCGTCACCCCAACCAGAGACTCTGACAGAGGGGCCCCCGTGGACCAGGGGGGGAACGGGCTTCTGAGCAAGAGCAACGGACAGAGCAATGGACTCGTTTGTAATGGGGCACGCAGAGGCTCTAAAGGGCCAAACACCCCCATCTGATCAGAGGCTCTAAAGAGCCAAACACCCCATCTGATCAGAGGCTCTAAAGAGCCAAACACCCCGTCTGATCAGAGGCTCTAAAGAGCCAAACACCCCGTCTGATCAGAGGCTCTAAAGGGCCAAACACCCCATCTGATCAGAGGCTCCAAAGGGCCAAACACCCCATCTGATCAGAGGCTCCAAAGGGCCAAACACCCCATCTGATCAGAGGCTCCAAAGGGCCAAACACCCCCGTCTGGACAGTCTCTGAGATCGGAGGGAAGGATCCGAGGTTCCAGAATGACCACGGTGACATGGTCCGCCGGCTCAGTGAAAGTTCTGATGAGCCGGCAGGAACACTGGACTTTGATCCTGATCAGATTTGGATGAAAAAAGATCTTTAGATCATTCTTAAATGGACTCACGACTTTCACGATGAGAGCTTTTGTGTTGCTGCCAGACATCGTCCTGTCCACGTTGTCCTGAAGGTTCCATTCACAACTAGACTGTAACACTTTAAACCAGAAGGTCTACAGCTGGTCCTCTACAGCTGGTCCTCTACAGCTGGTCCTCTACAGCTGGTCCTCTACAGCTGGTCCTCTACAGCTGGTCCTGTATGACATGTTTATAGACTCGCAAAGCGTTTGATGCAAAGCCAGTGGCGGATATGCATCTCTTTTCATGGGACCATTTCATTTTTAAGAGTTTATTCAAGACACAAATGAGCAGAATGTTAGATTTTGAAGGGTTTTGTTCCGATGCTTTCAGCTCTGTTTGCCTTGGGTACTTCTCTATAGTAAGTATAGAGTTTAGATAAACAGACAGCACAACCACAATGGGAGCAAAGCAATGTGCTGGTGCTACAAAACCTATTTTAGACATCTAAAAATAAATCACTATTTTAAATATCTTTTCACAGGACTTTTATATTCAGTTCAGTTCCCTCCAACAATTTTTTTTATATACCATGGACTGAAACTTATTTCACTGTGGCACCTAATCCAGGACAGCTTTGTACTCCGGTCTTTTTCTCAACTACTTGAAGGTAATACGCTGACTAAGGAAAGGTAGCTCAGACAACCTTCACAATATCACAACTATCCCTTAAAAGTGAGAGATGTGCTTGTCAAACATGTTATAGACAGGTCGACTAAACCTGGCTGCGTAGGCGACTCAGCTAATTTGCTTTTGGCGATTAATACAAATGTTATACTGACTGATTTAGCCGATAACATCATTAATTGTCTGTGAAGAGCCAGAGGGGTCGGACCAGTAGGCGTGTCTATGAGATGGTCTTACACGCATAATGGGAACGTGCTTTGGTGACAGTCTACTCTACATGATGTATCACTCCTTTCCTCTGCGTCGTACACACTTCATGGCTGTTTGGACTCAACATCAGGAAACGTGGAGTCTCCGGTGTTGTAAATGCTCTTCAATAAAGAAGTTACGACGAGGGATTTCCTACACGTCACGTGACTCAACCTGGGCCGCGTTCCCTTATTCCTCCTCACATGCAGCTCTGATACTAGAGCACCAGTTGGTACTGGTCCATATAAAATACCCCCACCAAGTTCAGATAGTATTTGTGTTCAATAAGTCAAACCTGGATGATGGATACGAGTATAGTCATGGAGAAGGAGTCTGTTGTGTTTGAGCTGTAAACACATCTGCATTCAATATTAGTTTCATAGTCTGAACATCTGTGTGTCGGGTCAAATATATGTATTTGATTTGAGATATATTTACAATTTTTTTCATTCACTCTCTTCAAAACACATACATTTCTAACTTATCTATTCAAATGTCGAGATATTTACCTTGATTATTATTACATAATGAACGTACAGAGTGTGACATGCAGCTGATGATTTTAAAAAAGTGTTGCAGAATTTTGGTCCAGAGTTTCAGCATGTTTGTATTTTTTATTTTTTCCTGAGCATGTGAGGTCAAAGGTCAGGGATGTCTATGTGTACAGATTGTAAAGCCCTTTGAGGCAAATTTGTGATATTGGGCTGTACAAAATAAACTGAATTGAATTGAATGTGACACGATCAGAGGATTGGTGGTTCCATTCCCGTCTCCTTCAGTCCCTGTTGCTGTGCCCTTGAGTACGGACCCCCACATTTCTCCCGAAGGCTTCGGGTGTGTGCCCGTTGTGTCAGTGAGTCAGCTGGTTCTAATGGTGTGTGAATGATGACATGTTGTGTCAAAGGCCTTTGAATGGTTGTAAGACTAGAAGGAGTCGATCTCTCATTGACCATGTGCAGATGTCCAGATCTATCCTCATCTTCATCATGAAGAGGTTCAAAGTCCGACACCAAGTCGCCTCCACACACCCGAACCCCTAAACGGTCCTCTTAAGACCTGGAATGACGATAGAAGTTGTGTTGTTGTATTTGTGTACATGTTTTATTCCTCACAATGCCATAGTGTGTACAAGACAGCTGTTCATCAGTCACTACTCCTGCACTAGCTACTCTGCACTGGCTCCCTGTAAAATCAAGAATCACTTTTAAAATTCTTCTCTTAACATACAAAACCTTAATTGGTGATGCACCATCATATCTTAAAGAGCTTGTAGTACCGTATCGCCCCACCAGAGAGCTGCGCTCACTAAATGCGGGGCTACTTGTAGTTCCGAGAGTCTTAAAATGTAAAATGGGAGCCAGAGCCTTTAGTTATCAAGCTCCTCTTTTATGGAGCCAACTTCCAATTTCAGTCCGGGAGGCAGACACAGTCACCACATTCAAGAGTAGACTGAAGACTTTCCTCTTTGACAGAGCTTATAGTCAGGGCTGAATCAGGTTTGCCCTGGTCCAGCCCCTGGATATGCTGGTATAGGCTTATAGCTGCTGGGGACGTTTAGGATGCACTGAGCACCTCTCTCCTCTTTTCTTTCTCCTATGGATGAATCTTCATCTCTCCATCACACATGACTAACTCTGCTTTCTCCCCGGAGTCCTTCTGACTTCACGTCTCATGGGGTCATCGGACCCTATGAGACGGCATAGATCCCATCTGCTGATGGACCTTCGATGGTTGGATCGTGAGTTCCTGTCACCAGCTGTGCCACTGCCCTGCTGGGACTCCGCCCACTCCTCCACTTGGGAGGTCTCCAAACTCTCCATCGTGGAATATGCCTAAATATGAACTATTGATAAACTCTGTCAGATTCCTTGAATGTATTTTAACTCTAAATCTGTCCTTCTGTACACATTACATCTATTGTTCTGTCCATCCTGGAGAGGGATCCTCCTCTGTTGCTCTCCTGAAGGTTTCTTCCCTTTTTCCCCCTGAAGGGTTATTTGGGAGTTTTTCCTGGTCCGATGTGAGGTTTTGGGGCAGGGATGTCTATGTGTACAGATTGTAAAGCACTCTGAGACAAATTTGTAATTTGTGAAACTGGGCTATACAAATAAACTGAATTGAAAAAATGTAATCAGTAGGGAGCTTTCCTTGTTTTGGCGTACGGTGCTCTGTACGGATTCTTAAAGGAATGGAGGCTAATTTTAAATATGTATTTAATTTTTTTCTTGTGATCATCTTGACCCCACAGGGGGAGATCTTGCGTGGAGCACCAGATCAACAGAGACTATCAGGGGTCTTCTATGTCTTCCATTTCCTAATAATTGCTCCTAAAGTTGATTTTTTCACACCGAGCTGCTTACCTAGTGCAGATTCAGTTTTCCTGTCACGGCTGGATTTAGGGTGGACCCAAATACACGACTCAGGAGACATAAAATGCTGATCAAGAAGTTTACTAGGAATTAGTGTTCTTACGAGATGTGCCGACGCTTCGAAGCGTGTGTCGAGTAATGGAGGGGGCGTTTCCTCGAAGCGCGTATCGAGGCTTGCTTCATTTAGGGGAGCCAAAATGATGACGTCCGAAGCCTAGCTCCCCGGCTGTACCACGTGACTGCTTCGGCAAGCGGTTCAGATTTTGCCGGGAGGTTTGACAGCAATATAAACCCCTCAGGCTCCATTCAACATGTGGGTTGTTGGTTGAGAGTTTAGAGAGACGGATAGTTTGGAGAGTTGAGAGAGTGAGGAGAGAAGTATAGGTGGTAATATGTAACTGTTATGAAACTGTTATTTTTGAATACAAATAAATAAAATGTTGCGTCCTTTACATCACTGTCCAAGTTCCACACTCATATTCAGTCCCCTCTTCCAAGTTCCACAAGCACTTTCACTGTCCTCTGCCTGCTTCAACCCATGACATTTTCATAAAGTGTCATAATAACATTATTACACAACCTTCCATATCATATAATACTACCAATTTGGGAACATTTAGACACACAGAATACATTAAACAAATATTTTATTATGCACATATGTGATAATTTATGTACAATATTTGGTCATACATTTTTCTAATTCATAGTCATTCCCAACAGCCATAACAGACACATTTCAATGCATCACATTATGTGGTTCAGATACAGCTGCCTGTCATTATACACTTGGCCAGTGGGTGGTGTCGTGAGCACATGAAGCTTCGAGTAATGAACCCTTTCTCGAACCAATTGGCTGAAGTGGTTCGATGCCTAATGAGGCTTCATCTCGCCATCACTACTAGGAATGTTATCAGGACTGAAACAAAGAACACAAGGTAACGCGGAAGAGCTTGGTCACGGAGAACAAAAAACAATCTGGCAGAGGACAAGTGGAAGTGAGGGAGCTAAATAGTGAGGGACTAATGAGGGAATGGGCTGCAGGTGAGAAGGGCGTGAGGACCAGGTGAAGGGAATGAGGGACTAACGAGGGGAGGGGCTGCAGGTGAGGAGGGCGTGAGGACCAGGTGAAGGTAATGAGGGACTAACGAGGGGAGGGGCTGCTGGTGAGGAGGGCGTGAGGACCAGGTGAAGGTAATGAGGGACTAACGAGGGGAGGGGCTGCAGGTGAGGAGGGCGTGAGGACCAGGTGAAGGTAATGAGGGACTAACGAGGGGAGGGGCTGCAGGTGAGGAGGGCGTGAGGACCAGGTGAAGGTAATGAGGGACTAACGAGGGGAGGGGCTGCAGGTGAGGAGGGGGGCGGACCAGGTGAAGGTAATGAGGGACTAACGAGGGGAGGGGCTGCTGGTGAGGAGGGGGGCGGACCAGGTGAAGGTAATGAGGGACTAACGAGGTGATCAGAGGCAAGTGAAGGGAATTGGCCTGACGAGATGGGAAGCAGGATCTGGAATGACAGGATAGTTAGACAGGATGAAAACAACTAATAAAAAAGGAAAGTATGGAGCTCAACTGTTACAATTTACATGTATATATATATATATATCAGAGAACCCCCACACACACACACACACATACACACACACACACATATATATATATATATATATATATATATATATATATATATATATGTACATACATATATATGCACATACATATATATATATATATATATATATATATATGTATATATATATATACACACACATATATGTACTTACATATATATGCACACACACATATATATACATACATATACATATAAATACATATATGTATATATACACACACATATATATATACACATACATATATATATATATATACATATATATATGTATATATATTCATATATACACACATACATATATATACACATACGTATATATATATATATATATATATATATAGTTTAGTTTAGTTCCCTCCCCCCCCCCCTCACCAGTGCTTGAGCCTGCTCTATCCACCACGCCTCCAAGTCTACGAGTACCCAGGGTACACATCCTGGTCTCCAGGACTCTCCCAGATCCTCATGTAGACCTCAGACCAGTGCTAGAGCCTACTCTATCGACCTCCCCCCTCCCAGTCTACGAGTACCCAGGGTACACATCCTGGGTACCATGTTCTGGTCCCCAGGACTCTCCCAGGTCCTCAAGTAGACCTCAGAACAGCGCTTGAATCTTCCCTATTTATACTCTTTGGTTCTATAGACTCTGGTTTGCATGCGATTCGGTTCAATACTTTTTGACTTATGCAAATAACACGCACACACGCACACACAAACATGCAAATACATGGAGATCAAAGCATTACCTTCCACATTTTCAATGCGAAGGTAATGACAGATTAGATAGTCACGTGTTGTGTCCCTTGACAGACATAAACAGTAGTATGCGCACGCATAAGTTCACGTATACATACACTACATGTACATGCATACAGACAGGTTTTCTGGTGGAAATCCCCTCTTGTTCGCCTTTGATCTCGCGCCGAACCAGAGTCTATAAGTAGAGGTGATTTCCAGCAGTAGGTTGGTCTGTGAGTCTCACAGAAGCCCCTCCCACTACTGGAAGCGGTGTATGCAAAAACCAGCTTTGATCTGGGAATCGCCTGCACCCCGATAGTGGAGGGGGGGAGGCCTGTGAGATTCACAGACTGGGTGGGTGGGAAGGCGATTCTCAGATTCATCTGGGAATCGCCAAGGTCATTAGATCAAAGAGGAACAAAAAGGAAATTAATTTATTACATAAAGAAAGTAATGTCTGTGTAATGTCATGAAAGGTCAAAATCTTCTTTTTACCATAGCGCAGTCAATTTGTATCCAATTGGCATGCAACTAATGCCAAAATGTACATAATTCAATGCCTGATATTGTGATATGCGAAGGTATGCGCTCTACCGAGTGCCTGTTCTAGTTTGAACTTTGAAAGTGGCGAACGAGCCTCTGTCCCGCTGTGAAGGGCTTTGTAGCGTCGGCGTCGGTCTTAAAGTTTGTCTTGAGAATGGCGTTATAATTATATCCTCGACCAAATCGATATCTTCTCCTCCTTCCGCCATTGTGGGTTGAACAAACAGTTTAGTAGTACGCAAATTAATCCGTTTATCAAATTCAGTTTCCTAATTCTGAGCTTTTGCATAAACCTGCCTATAGGACCCGCCTCTCAATATTGGTCATCCAATCAAAAGACGTGCACACACTACGCCTGCTAGCTGGCTCCTGTAATGGTTCCGGGGCCAGCTAGCAGGCCTACAGTAGCCAACTCTAACGCTGATTGGTTGACACTAAATTTTCATTTCCATTCACTTTAAGCTATCAGCACCAGCAATGTTGATTCTGCAGGCCTGAGGGCAGATTTGAGACCCCTGGCAACACATGATGGCTGAATATGATTGGATAAAAGATCTAACATAAAGACCAGCCCTAAAAAATCTCAACCTGAGGCTGGCAGCAGTGCAACCAAGACGGAATTAATTAAATTAAGTGAATAACTCTTTCTCTGTGGAATAATTGAATACATATTTGTGGGGAAATATATTTAAAAGAAATGTGATTCTGATGATGTTTAGGCCAGCAGAGAAGGCCTTGCTGGCCCTGACAGCCCACCACTGATATACATATATAAATATATACATACATATGTATGTATATATATATATATATATATATATATATATATATATATATATATATATATACACACACATATATGTACTTACATATATATGCACACACATATATATACATACATATACATATATATACATATATGTGTATATATAAATACACACACATATATATATACATACATATATATACATATACACACACATATATATATATTTATATATACACACATACATATACATATATATATATATATATATATATATATATATATATAGTTTAGTTTAGTTCCCCCCCCCCCCCTCACCAGTGCTTGAGCCTGCTCTATCCACCACGCCTCCCAGTCTTCGAGTGTACCCAGGGTACACATCCTGGTCTCCAGGACTCTCCCAGATCCTCAAGTAGACCTCAGACCAGTGCTAGAGCCTACTCTATCGACCTCCCCCCTCCCAGTCTACGAGTACCCAGGGTACACATCCTGGGTACCATGTTCTGGTCCCCAGGACTCTCCCAGGTCCTTAAGTAGACCTCAGAACAGCGCTTGAGTCCACCCTATTTATACTCTCTGGTTCTATAGACTCTTGTTCGGCGCGAGATCAAAGGCAGTGACAAGAGGGGATTTCCACCAGAAAACCTGTTTGTATTCAGTGATGACAAGATCAAGGGCAAACAACCTGATCTTTGACCCGATCGATCCCAAAATCTAATCAAATGGTCCCCGGATAATAACCAATCATCCCACCAAATTTCATGCGATTCGGTTTAATACTTTTTGACTTATGCGAATAACACGCACACACGCACACACAAACACATACAAATACATGGAGATCAAAACATTACCTTCCACATTTTCAATGCGAAGGTAATGACAGATTAGATAGTCACGTGTTGTGTCCCTTGACAGACATAAACAGTAGTATGCGCACGCATAAGTACACGTATACATACACTACATGTACATGCATACAAACAGGTTTTCTGGTGGAAATCCCCTCTTGTTCGCCTTTGATCTCGCGCCGAACCAGAGTCTATAAGTAGAGGTGATTTCCAGCAGTAGGTTGGTCTGTGAGTCTCACAGAAGCCCCTCCCACTACTGGAAGCGGTGTATGCAAAAACCAGCTTTGATCTGGGAATCGCCTGCACCCCGATAGCGGAGGGGGGAGGCCTGTGAGATTCACAGACTGGGTGGGTGGGAAGGCGATTCTCAGATTCATCTGGGAATCGCCAAGGTCATTAGATCAAAGAGGAACAAAAAGGAAATTAATTTATTACATAAAGAAAGTAATGTCTGTGTAATGTCATGAAAGGTCAAAATCTTCTTTTTTACCATAGTCAATTTGTATCCAATTGGCATGCAACTAATGCCAAAATGTACATAATTCAATGCCTGATATTGTGATATGCGAAGGTATGCGCTCTACTGAGTGCCTGTTCTAGTTTGAACTTTGAAAGTGGCGAACGAGCCTCTGTCCCGCTGTGAAGGGCTTTGTAGCGTCGGCGTCGGTCTTAAAGTTTGTCTTGAGAATGGCGTTATAATTATATCCTCGACCAAATTGATATCTTCTCCTCCTTCCGCCATTGTGGGTTGAACAAACAGTTTAGTAGTATGCAAATTAATCCGTTTATCAAATTCAGTTTCCTAATTCTGAGCTTTTGCATATACCTGCCTATAGGACCCGCCTCTCAATATTGGTCATCCAATCAAAAGACGTGCACACACTACGCCTGCTAGCTGGCTCCTGTAATGGTTCCGGGGCCAGCTAGCAGGCCTACAGTAGCCAACTCTAACGCTGGCAATACATGATGGCTATATAACTCTTACTCTGTGGAATAATTGAATACATATTTGTGGGAATATATATATATATATATATATATATATATATATATATATATATATATATATATTTATTTTTATTTATTTTTTTTTTTTTTGGATGTGATTCTGATGATGTTTAGGCCAGCAGAGAAGGCCTTGCTGTCCCTGACGACCCACCACTGCTTAATGTTCAAGCGCGTTATGATAATGCCATTGGCCTCAGACCTACACAATGTTTTTGTAAAGCACACATTGTCACAGCTGCTGAGTGTGTGGGTGTGTGTGTGCGGGTGTGTGTGTGTGTTTGTGTGTGTGTGCGTGTGTGTGTGCGCGTGTGTGTGCGCGTGTGTGTGTGTGTGTGCGTGTGTGTGTGTGTGTGTGGGGGGGGGGTTCAACGGACCAGGCTACCACCGAAGAAAGACAGAGCATCGTTTCCACACCACAGTGGTGTGTGCTGCTCTTCTCCGGACGGAGTCTACGTCACAGCCGCAGCCGGTCGCTCTCCGGTCTGCAGTCGTGCACGCGGACTGTAGAAGTTGCAGCATTCTCTGTACTGCAGCGCGAGCGGCTCCTGAACGCACCACACCCTGCTGCTGCTGCTGCTGCTGCTGCAGCCTCCACCACACCGACCGACCCGGAGACACAGCGCAGGTAAGACCGGCCGCTCACCGGCTTTTGTCCCGCAGGACCTCCGGTACCGCGGGACGGGGAGAAGTGTCACTGACGCGCGCGCCGAGGAGGCGACGCATCCGCGTGCATGTTGTTGTCGTAGTTTGCATGGACACACTTGTGAGGAGAGAACACAATTCTTCTCCTACGCATGTCTCTATATATGGGTCATCTTCTGCCCGGCTCGGCCCGGCCCGGCCCGGTCCGGCCGGTCCTGGAGCCGTGCCAGGGCTGCGGCCCGGTCCGCACCCTGCAGGCAGCGGGGCGCGCGCGTCCTTCTCATGTCGGGACAGAGTCCTTCACTAACATGCGTGTTTAGGCTGCTGCCGTCAGCAATAATACAAACGGTCTGTGACGTTGTCCTCTAGCTGAGGGGCACCGACATCATTCGGATTCAAGAGAGTATCTTCTAAATATGCTGTAAAGCCTTTAAATGGCATAAATATACAGGGTACTACATAACTTCACTTATACATTTTCTTTAACGAAAGGATCTTTTTGTAGGAATAAACAACCACGTAAGTAACTACAATATAATACTATAATATGGAGGCCCTCCAGATGTGGAGTCCATGTTGTTGACATTTCTCTCTAAATGGAGGAACTCAATGTTGTTTCCATGGCGGAGGAAAGTTTAATCAACATATCAACATGAGCTATTTTCTCTCAAAGTCAGAAACATGAGAACTCTCACACCGTGACGTCCTCAAGCTGCTCCGCAATGAATAAAGTGATGTTGTGGACCCACATTATGTTTATTATTATGTTGTATGTACCCCAAATCACCTTATTATACTGTCGTGTTCTCGGAGTGACACTCATTGGATGAACTCAATTAAAGTGTTGGCAGGTTTTCCATCCAATAATTATATGCAACTCCAACTCAAATTTAGCACATCAGTGCAATAAAAGGAAATACATTTTGACCAACTCATTTGTATCAAATACATCTAAAATACAATAACGGTATTCATTAAATTAAATTAATTTGTGTTTGTCCAACTCAAAATATAAATTGGAAATTAAATTTTATATTCCATACCTCTTATCCTCAATAGGGTGGGGGCGCTGGAGCTGACCCCAGCTGACATGGGGGAGAGGGGGGGGGGGGGGTTGATATGCACACCATCTAACCTAAATAAATCTAATAAATGAAAGTATTCATACATTTTGTGTTACACCCATTAAATATAAATATCTATTTTTGTAATTGATTTATTTAAATGTATCAAACAATATTTATATATGTCCCCTCTAAGAAGGCCTTGAATCTTTTTTTTTTTTTTGTGTAGAACATTCCTTCCTCATTGAATGTTGCGGGTCATTTGTTGTCATTCAACAACAAACAGATGAAATGTCCGTCATCCCAACACAAACAATGTCACCAGGGAGCGAGCCTCCCCTCTCCTCCGGGGTCCCCCCACAGCGGGGCTGAGCGGGGGGCCACTGCACATCCCCAATCCCCATCAAAGAGGGGCACGTTGATGTTTATGTGTGTATTCAGTGACATACATAAATACAAAAAAGGCAACAAATTAAAACTAAAGAGAAGCTGACTTTCCACCGTTGCCATGGAGATGAGTTCCAGGCTTTACATCTGGAGTGTTGCCACTCTAGTTTGTGGATTTGGGAGATGGTCTATTCCCCTTTGCTCTGGACATCTGTGTTTACGGTATCAGCACGTTAATAGTTTTAAGGAGCATCTCCACATCTCCACATCTCCACATCTGTAAACCAGCTGTGTTCATCTAACTAACAGATCGGTAGAATCAAGCTAAACTAAAAGATGTGCGCCCGTCTCTCTGAGGGCCATGGTGTCCCCGACCTTTCCCGGTGCATATGTTATGGTGTATTTATTAACAATCCTCTCCATTCTTTACCTGTGCTCCTTTTCTCTGGTTGAACCCCGTAGTGAATACGGTTGCTGTTCTCCCTCAGGAGCAGGATGGCTAACAATGACAAGGATCCGATGCCGGCAGCCGGGACGCTCTCCCCGGGCCAGCTGCTGTCCCTCCTCAAGATGGAGCCAAAGACTCTGGGGGTGAGCTCACGTCACGTGACACGGGGATGACTGGGACCAGCACATCCAGGGCGGGTGTTGGTTTGACCCCACTCCTGAGCTTTACTCCATAGCAGTTGCCCTCAGTGTGGTCACGATTTTAAAGGCAGACATAATAATGACAGCGATTCATAAGAGTCTTTGAGTCTATTCCAGACGGTACTAGCTGAAACTCAAAATACCAAATACCTAAATCAATCTGATGAATCTGGACCAGCTTGTTGGAACACTCGGCTTTAAAGCAGGACCGTCTCAATTCAATTCACTTTATTTTATAAAGCCCAATAACACACATTACGAATAAGAACAATGGATGTCATGTGACCAGATGAACAATAGATGTCATGTGACCGGATGAACAGAGTTACAGTTACATAAACACATTAAATGAATATGACAAAATAATGAAAATATGTTAATAGTTCTTGGACAAACTGTACAAGAAAGAGCTCTAAAATGCTATAGTAGATATATGTATACATAAATATTTATATATGTATATATAAATTAAATATATGTATATATACATATATATGTATATATTTATATATATAAATATATGTATATATAAATATATGTATATACATATATATGTATATATATATATATTCATATATATAAATATATGTATATATACATATGTATATAAACAAATACATACTAGTATACATGTATACATATATATTATATATATGTATATATATATATATTCATATTATATAAATATATGTATATATATGAATATATGTATATATACATATGTATATAAACAAATACATACTAGTATACATGTATATATACATGTATATATACATATATATATATATATATATATATATATATATATATATTGCTGGTCATCTTGGCTAAGTGCTCTCTCCCCCCCCCCCTCCCCCCCTCTCTCAGGCGATCCAGATCGTTATCGGGGCGTTGATTCTGTGTCTGAGTGCCTCGGTGCTCCAGATCCACGAGGTCCACTTCACAGGAGACGTGGCCCTCTTCCTGATTGTGGTCCTACAGGTCAGCGTCCCGAAGCACGAGTCTTCATGCTCCTCGCAGCAGAGCGCACGGTGGCTCAGTGACTTGTGTTGTGACCCCCCAGGTGACCCTGTCCGGCTCCGTGTTGGTGCACAGCGGCAGGAGGCCCACTCTGTTCTGGGTGAGTACGATGAGACTCGGTCCGTACGAGCATCCGCCCTCCTACACGCTGACCTCTGGTTTCAAAGAGTGGACAGCCCCCACACGGATTACACTGATGGAAAAATTGAAATAAAAATGTAATTGCGTGGCATACACAATTACAATTTTTATTTAAATTTTTCCATCCCACTGTCCATATTTTTTACTCTCTTTTTACTGTTTTTACTGTTTTTTGTTGTTGTGTTGTTTGTTTTTACTCTTTTTGGCTATACAAGCCCATTGCACAGACTGGTTTATTTATAGCGTTTATTTATAGCTTTTTGCACTATCCTCGTGGATATCAACACTCAATCAATGCACACTATATCTGTAAATTCTGTATACTCCCTACTCCTTGTGTACATGTTCCCCCTATGTGTATTGTTGTTTGTGAGTTAAGTTTAATGTTAAATGTATAAGCTACTGGATGACCTAAATTAATAAATTAATTAAAGTATCCATCTATCTATCTATCTATATATCCATTCTAAATGATCATCAACTCACTGCGGCTTCAACAAAAGTTACTTTTATGACAAGAATCCACCATCATCCATGTGTGTGGTGTCATTTGGGAACAATAAGACCTCAAAGACCCCTCCATCCCACTGACCCCACCCAGCTGGTAACCCAACCAACATGTTGATACCAACTACACAATCGCACCACATCTTTGTGTCGTGATGTGTCAATGTCACCGTTATGACACACACAGACTCACACGGTGAAGACAGAGTGTGAAGGATGCTGCGTACAGCCGTGACACAGCATCGTAGAACACTGCTCTTCTATGCGGGGTCATGGTTTGAGTCCATAAGCACGTTTGTTATCATCTTTAGTTTAGTTTAGTTTATTTCGGTAATATACAAAAATCAAGGTTTTTACAACAAAAGAAGAACCGGCTAACCGAAAGGGTCGAGGCTGAAGCTATCGAGCTTATAAGAGCCCTAACCTACGATTTCACGAGAAAACCTAATCCAGAGAATCATATACTGTACATATACCCATATAAATATATACATATATACATACACACAAACATATATACACATACACATGCACATATATATATATACACATATACATACACATACATACACATTCACAAACCCATATACATCTACACACACACACATACATATTTACATAAAACAATAAACAAAACAACAAAAAGCTTGTCCCCATTAACCGTTACTTATGATGCTTCATTAATTGATGATACCTTTGTACTTCTCCAGAGTCTTGTCTTTAAATGTTTTCTTCCAAAAACACATGTGCAGGTGAAGTGTGTCCTGGTGCTGCACCTGGTCAGCGCTGCTTTCGCCACCGCTGCTCTGGGTCTGATGTCCAAACACCTGCCGTACCGCCAGGACTCGTACCACTGTGAACACTGCCGCCGGCTGGAGCTGCACGCCGTGGTATTGAACTCACGCACACAGAGCACCGTGTGGAACTCGACACACTGAAAGGTTTTCGGTGATCGTAAAACAAAGTGTGGCAAACCAAAGGAACGAAGCTGTGGACATGTAGGGACATTCTGTTACCGTATGAGTAGGACTGACATCCAGCACACGGCCGAGGGTGTGTTCTGTTATTCAGAAGCATGTGAGTCTTGTCTGGTGCAAGACTGAAACAATGTTGGCAGGACAGACACATATTCCTAGAGTACCCCTCTAGGGTTAACGCTCTCAATCAAACAACACATTTACAACATAAACTAATACGCTCCAGGCGTAGCTGTCACGTCATCACAGGTGTGTTCCGGGGTCCTGACGACGCGGTTGTAACCCGACCTCGTCCCCCCTAGTAGCACACTGAGGGTCCTTCACGCGTCCTCTGTGGGCGTGAAGGACCCTCACCCCAAACCTCTCTCTCTCTCGCTCTCTCTCTCTCTCTATATATATATATATATATATATATATATATATATATATATATATATATATATATATATATATATATATAATAGATAGATAATATATACATATGGTAAAAAGCTATATATAAATATATATGTATATAGATATACATCTATGTATTTATACATAGCTTTTTACTATACATATATATATATATATATATATATATTATCTCTGTACATCCCCCTCTCTCTCATTCTCTCTCTTTCTCTCTCTCTCTCTCTCTATATATATATATATATATATATATATATATATTTATACACATATATATATGTATGTATATATACATATATATAGCTTTTTAATATATATGTATATATATATATATTATGTCCTTCTCTCTCTGGATATATACATATATATATATATATATATATATATATATATATATATGTATGTATATATACATATATATAGCTTATTAATATATATGTATATATATATATTATGTCCTTCTCTCTCTGGATATATACATATATATATATGTATGTATATATACATATATATAGCTTTTTAATATATATGTATATATAAATATATATATATATATATATATATATATATATATATATATATATATATATATATATATATATATTGTGTCCTTCTCTCTCTGGATATATACATATATATACATCACCAGTAGTCTGGTTAGTCACAACAAGTTGACCACCGCCTTCTGAAGACACATGAAAGCTTCAGGATGGGATTCTTTACCCACAGAACAGACGTTAAAATGTTCTGCGCTTGTTTCTAACCAAGAGACACAAAAACATTCACCGGATGGATCAGCTGTGAGACGGAGGCACCGGAAGGGCAAAAGTGCTGTCTCATTTCCTTAAGCACTCTGTAGAATTGATAACGAGATGAAAGCCAGGGCAGTAGAGT
This sequence comes from Liparis tanakae, assembly GCA_036178185.1. Lineage (NCBI taxonomy): Eukaryota > Metazoa > Chordata > Actinopteri > Perciformes > Liparidae > Liparis > Liparis tanakae. The sequence goes on from CM070106.1 coordinate 20,165,786, forward strand.
CCACAAATGAGTCTCCGCCACACGATCTAAGGCCTACAGCAGCCAGTCCTATTCCTGTGTCTCAGCTTCAGAAGACCATCACAAACACTCAGGATCAGTCAGCTGGTGGGAGACGGCTCCATGTTGGTGACCTTTGACTTTGAAGGAACTCAGAAGTTATCCAACGAGTACGTCTCATTCATGCAGCTCAGTCAGATACATTTATATGAAGGAATCTCCAGAATGATCATAACTCTGAGGACTAATTCACCCTGATCAAGCACATACATGAGCCCTCCGTCCGCAGTTAAATCAAGCACATACGGAGGTGGGCCGGTGATGGAGGGAGCAGAGTGGAGACATGATAGGATGGCCACTCGTGATTGGCCGTTACACCTGGTCCAACGATGTGAATGAATGAGCTGCGAACTAAGATAAACTACATCAAATGAACACATGCCGCTGGATCCAGGGCCACGTGGGGGCATGCATTGTTTGTAATGCAGCAGAGGAGGCGTCCACAAAGCCATCATGGTCCCTCAGTAGAATCTCGTGACTTCATAGTTGACTCTTCATGTTGTGAAACAGAAGATGTTTCTTTGTCTTTACTGTCCACTGCAGCAACATTGTTTCAGGAAATGCACCGGGCTGATCGAGCAAAAGTGTAAAGTAAGTGATTGACTACTGTTACAACTCATACTTTGGTCAGATGGGCTTTGTGGTGTTGTAGAGTGCATGAGATGATCATTAATAGACACTTCTACTTGTTTTAGCATCATCAGTGTCACAGCCAGAGAGCCTTTGTTTCTGTGTTCTCATGTATACGCTCCTCTTGGGTTTCTCCGGCTAGCTATTGATTGATGGGATCTTGGGGACTCTGGTGATCTTCCTGGTGCTGGAGCTGTTGATTTGCATCACTGCCATGCTGTTTGGACTCACTGTGCTCGCTGCTGGGGGAGCCAAGGTGAACCCTCCTCCAACCTATCATTCAGCATAATACATTTTATAGCGCTTTTCGAAGTACTCAAAGACGCTTTACGTCACAATTTAAAACATCCGAGAAGCTATTCAATAAAAATATGAAATATGAATATATAGGAGTTCTATACAGCTCTATAAGCAGATTAGAACGCATTATAAGTATGTTTACAATGCATTAACACTACAACGAAGAGCTGTAAAGTACCGTTTGTTTGTATCCTGCAGCCTCCGAGCCAGAGACCCGTCTACCCACAGACGCGCCCGCCAGCGGTGCCAGCCACAGCATCGCTTCCCCAGGTGTGTGTGTGTGTGCGTGTGTGTGTGTGTGTGTGTGTTTGCGTATAAATGTATATATATGTATGTATATATACACTTATATATCTATGGATATATATCTATATCTATAGATATATATCCATATACTCATTATACTGTATATAACTGATTCCCGTCTGAAGCCTCTTTTGGGGCTTTGAAGTTCTCTGAGTTCATGTATTCTCCTCTTGTCTGGTTTGACTCGTCCCTCTGCTGGTCCAGGGGTCCACTAAGGTCCACCAGGGTCCACTAGGGTCCACCAGGGTCCACTAAGGTCCACTAGGGTCCACCAGGGTCCACTAGGGGTCACTAATGTCCAGATCTGAGAGGAAACCTCTCTTTTTTGATCATTAAACCTCAAGAACCTTGTTTAACATCCGACATGCAAAAGTGTTTTTAGAAGAAATCCTTCTAATTACTTATGAATATACCATATATATATATTATATACATTATATTATATATATATTATATTACATTATATTATATATATGTGTATGTATATATATATATATATATATATATATATATATATATATATATATACACGTACATTCTGAAGCATGACATATACATTAATATGATGATAGACTTTTAGTTGCATGCAAAAATGTTCAATCCATTTCTGCATGTGGGCTGATTTTTATGAATAGTTTTGAATCACACCTCCTTAGTCATGGTTAGGTATTCATGAGGAGGCAGATCTTTTGTATTTTGTTATACAATATATACATAATACATCAGCCAATATCTCTCTAGTGAGTCAAGAGGCTTTTTGAGTGTGTACATTGTGACAGTGCTGTGGTCCACACATTTTACTGATCATTGAGATCTATTTCAACCAATTACTATTTAGTATCTCCTTCTTGCCTTTCAAAAATAGAGGTGGAGCAACCTGCCTGATGTCCTGTCCTGATAGGCTCTCCAGACACCCACTGGAGAAGTGTAATCATAAGTATCTGGTTCTCAGTTTGGGGAATTTGAGTGTGTTCTTGTCCCGCTGTTAGTTTTATGTTACTGTTGTCTTTTTGTAATATATGATGTGGTTGAAATGCTGCGCGGTATTAGTTCTGAGCTTGTGGCAATAACACGTTGAACCTTTTAGTGTGGTCGGGTATGTTTGCATTTCATCTGAGGATCCACAGCAGGCCAGCAGGGTTAAACACACACACACACACACACACACACACACACACACACACACACACACACTCAAACACACTCAATAACCACCCATCACCATTCAACACCTTTATGAAATCTGCTAACCATATGGCCATGGCGTTGCTCTCTGTGTCGACAGGTGGCTGTGGTCGTGACTGAACCGGACTCCGAGGAGGTGGAGGACATCTCCACGCCGCCCACTGAACCCCAGGTGGAGCCGATGGGAGCCGTGGCAACCGAGCCGTGAGCCCTGCACAGTGGGGGGGGGGGGGGGGGGGGGGGGTTCTGTCACGTCAGAGTGTAAACGTGGATCACACCTGGGACAAAAACATTCTTGTGAGACTCGAGGAGGTCATTAACATGTGGACGATTACAACAGGACGACCAATCAGCTCGTGGTAATAGTCGGAGGCAAGAATATAATAAAAGAAATGAATTCAAGCGTCCCAACAAGTTGTCAAATGTCATCTTGTGCTTTTACTCCTGGCGTGGCATGAACACAGAATAAGTATGATAACTTATGCTCCTACAGAAGGTTGTGTCACAGTAATGTTGATCATCTTAAAATGCTAAATCACTTAAATAGGTATAGAGAAATATACGTACAGAGAAATATAAATAACAGAGACAGACAGCCAGACTCAGCTTGAATATCAGAGGGAAGGCTCAGAGTATATATATATATATATATATATATGAATGTAGATCTATTCACATATCTAGGAGTCTATGCACTGTTTCGGTTCATTTGAGTGAAGCACATTGACGATTTCACTTTGAACTATTTTGCCTTTCTTGCTTCAAACATATTTGAATGTTGAAAAAAGGTTATATTATTGTTGTTATGTGGTTATAACACTGTATTGTGTTCATGCTATTTAAAACAGGTCTTAATGCCATTCCACAATTAACAGATGAAAGAGTATTACAGCAGCCGATCTACTGTATCATGTACATTTATTGTTGATTCAAATATTTAAATATTAGGAATGTTAGTACTAGTTCCTAAAAGCTCTAAAAACACTGTATTCGAATTTTCCCATAATACTAATAAACCTTTCCGGCCTTGTAATTAACACTTTTTCAACCTTCAATCACCCTCTTTGTGTAATAATGCACCTTGTGGAAACAATAAAAACATCTCTTTATCTGTCATACGTTCTTCAACTTGTTTGGTAACAACTGAGAGAATAAAAACGTGTGTGTGTGTGTGTGTGCAATCTAATGTATTCATGGCTAGTCATATAACACTTTAATCACGAGACCATTGTAACTCATCTGCGCCACCGAAGAACGTGTGTGTGTGTGTGTGTGTGTGTGTGTGTGTGTGTGTGGTGTAGAATGGAAAGAGCTCCTTCACATTGAATAGATGTGGGTTCGGGTTAGCTTTAAAACGTCAGGAGATCAAGTTTGACATCAATTGTCTCTCTAGAAGCAGAGATGATTTACTGTGAGACATTACATTACAGTCACTAATCAGAATCCATCACATGCAGATGGCGGGTTGTGTGGGTCCATGCTGGAGTCAATGGCAATGAGAAGGAGGTTAAAGGAGAAATATTGTCAATATAAGTGAGTCAGAAGTTAAAGTGGTGATTGAGGAAAAATCAAAAAAGATATATGGCAGAATGAATGGAAATATGGAGCAAAGGAAGATATCTGTTTAATAATAAACCTGGTGCAGGAGTGTGTGTAGGAAATAGAAAAGAGGAGAGGGTGATGACAAGAATAAGGAATGGGCATACTGTTATTAATAGTTCCCTCTATGTTATTAAATACCATAATAATGGAAAGTGTGAAGAAGAAACGGTGGATCGTGTTTTATCGTTCTGTCAGAGGTATGAGGCAGCGAGAAAATGAGCTAAGAGGCATGGGAGATGAAATATAATGAATGTACTAAAGAAAAACTGAGTGATGAATGTTGGGAAATCCTTCTGGAATAGTTAGAGTCAAGCAGACTCATGAATAGAATCTGAGGATTAATTTAATAGCTTGTATGTTTGTTTGGTTTTCGTTTGCTTTTAGGATAAGAGAATTACTGTAAAGCCCACCCTCCAGATTAGTAGGTGGCAGTAATGCAGACGCGAACTGTTTGCCAACCGCCAATAAATATCAAAGAAGAAGAAGAAGAACAGAAGAAGAAGAAGAAGAAGAAAGAAAAGAAGAAGAACAGAAGAACCAGCGGTTCGCGTCCCGGTGTTATTCCAGCGTGTCGCGCACCGCCCTCTGGTGGATGGAGTATGTGACGGTAGCTAACTAGGTGAGCAGCGGTGGTTAACCACGGCTAATGTTCCTTTAAGATGGGTTAACTAAGTTAGCTTTCAGCATTAGCAACTGGAGCTAACTACCTAACACGCTAGCTGTTAGCTGTTCTCTGGTGGGATTTTCTTCTATAAGGAGGCATGTTGTAGTTCACTTCGGGGTTTTATAAACTGTTGTTAGCTACATTGACAGTAACTGTAAATTACCAGGACAACAAATACATGTGAACTAAGCTCTCAGGCCTAGCTAAACGTTAGCACTATGAACGTTAGCGTGAGCTTGCTAAGTAAAGCCGTCACCGCCCATTGGCGCGAGGCATTCCCGTGTTTTACCACACCTGCTCCAACTTAGGAAGTTATGGCTGGCAGCTTTCATGTATATAGTATGAAACTCAAAAACATATCCTGCACAAATATAACAGATGGAAGTGGGAACTATTAAGTCCACTTTTTTTAATTAAGTCAAAACAGAATTGTAATCAGGTTCTACTAAAAACTTCTTTTTTTGTGGAGAATTGCATGTTATGTGAACAATTTCTTTAAATGTTGGATTGACGTCATGGCTGAGTGAGAAACAAGAATGTAGAGATGATGATGTCATGTCCCAAAGACCTGCGCTGTGTCTTCAGTGGTTTGTAGCTGATTCATTATCGATCATCAGCTAATTGATCAGTTGCCTAATCATATCAGCTCTACTCTAGTGTTGCTGCCAGTCAGTCAAAGGGCTTCCATTGATCCCACAGCTAGAAAGCTGCCATTGAACTGGGAATGATGGACGCTGGACAGACCCAGGTGACTGTGTGTCACAGACTCGTCTTGTGTTTTCCAGGTGTGACAATGGGAAAGTCTTTTTCCCGCCTCACTCGGCAGCCAGGCCGAGACGACAGCCAGGAAAGCCTCGCTCCTCACCTAGAGGGCTCTCAGACCGAGGACGCGGAATGTGGAGATGTCTCCCAATTTCCTTACGTGGAGTTCACAGGACGGGACAGTGTGACATGTCCCTCCTGTCAGGGGACTGGCAGGATCCCCCGAGGTAACACTACCCTGTAGACCGTGGTCGAGGAAAGCAGGGGATGAAGTAAAAAAGGCTTTAGTTGCCACAGACGGCTGAGCGTGACTCATCATTGATTGTTGCTTCTGTTTCAGGACAAGAAAATCAACTCGTGGCATTGATTCCATACAGCGACCAGAGGCTGCGGCCCAGGAGGACGTGAGTACTTTTATCTGTGTTGAATAACACTGACACGGTTAAAGGTCTTTACAATATATATATATATATATATATATATATATATATATATATATATATATATATATAGACTGGAGTGTGTGCAGATAACCGTTCAGCTCTCTATACTATATCAATATACTGCTATTCTATATTCAAAAGCATTGTCCCTCAGTAAACAACGTGGATTTTAACAAAAATAAAACAAGAACGGATTAATGAAACAACACTTATAAAGTGGACTGGGTCAGCAGGTCCGTCTTTCCTTCAGAGGGTCGGCGGTTCGATCCCCGCCCTAGTCGATGTGTCCTTGAGCAAGACGCTTTACCCTGAGTTTCTCCCTGTAGCTGCGTCTACGGTGTGTAAATGCAAGTTGCTTTGGACAAAAGCGGTGGTAAAAAAATAAATAACGGCATTTGATTTTGAGATACATTTTTTATTTCTCAATATGTGAATTGTTTTGGGGGGAGATTTGTATTTATCAGCAAACAACCGTTTATACAGTATATTTCTGCAGTTAAAAGAACCAGCCCCCTGTGTGTTGATGCATAGGACTCTGGGTAATGCCTGGAAACACTGTAAATGTAACCAGGGTCATTTTACATACTGGCCTTTCTGCTGCTGTAAACAATCCTAATAATCTATAGAGTGATGTCACTTGATGCTTGGATTAAATATCATGCATCAATATTCTGAAATGAAATGAAGATATTTCAGTTGGCATGAAGAGCTTGTGTAGTTGTTGTTGTTGTGTGTAACATTGAAGTACATGACTGTCTTGCATCGTCTTCAGGAAGTTGTACGTGTCGGCGTCGGTGGCCGCCTGCCTGCTGCTGTCCAGTCTGGCCGTGTTCTTCCTCTTCCCTCGCTCCATCGACGTGTCCTACGTCGGCGTGAAGTCGGTGTTCGTCAGCTACGACCGAGAGAAGCGCAGCGTCTACCTCAACATCACGGTGGGGTCCGTCTGGACGTCACTCTAGGGCAGACCTGGGCGTTGTACGGCCCGCGGGCCACATCCGGCCCTTTGGCTGACTTTGAACGGCCCGTGTAAGGTTAATTGGAAATTACAAAATAAACATATTGTTATTATTATTATAAACAAAAATAAACATATTGTCTTATTTTACCTCCTGCATGGACTGAAGCTGCGTTGCTTTTATTTTGAAGTTGTTTTTTATTCACGTACATGATGACGCAATACGTATATCAAGACGTGCACGTGCGCATGATTGGATCATTGTCGCTAGCAAGTCACAAGACGACTTTAGCCCTTACAAATGTGCGCTGCTAAAAAAAGAAAGGTAGATGCCGAATGCAGGGTTTTCAACAAAGACTGGACTGCTAAGTATTTATTTACTGAAGTCGGAGGTAAAGCCGTGTGTTTAGTTTGCGGGGAGCAGATCGCCGTGTTTAATGATGATTTATACTCTTACCAGCTTGTAAAAACAATGCTATTTACTGCTTTTTATAAAGAAATACAATTAATAATATGAAGAATTGAGTTCAGCCTTTTGGCCGGCCCTCCACAATATTTTCAGTTTCTCATGTGGCCCCATAAAAAAATAATTGCCCACCCCTGCTCTAGGGTCACTCACGTGAAGACAGAAACCACAAAGAAGGCATTAGACTTTCATCACAAGTATCTATTATTATTATTATTATTATTATTAAAAACCCTCCACATACAAGAGCATACTTTCCAAAATTCTCTTTGAGGTCATTAAGTGTCTGTAAGATTAACCAGGAATGTCCTCATGTCTTAGTTTTGATGTCATTAAAGTGATGCACATTTAAAAGGTTATGTGATGCATTTCAGAGGAATGCAGGATATGTTCCCAGAGGTTTTTAATGTGTGCCCCCCCCCTACAAACACACAATCATGATACACTGTAGAACACGTGTAACGTGTTTTTATTGTATTATGAATTGAGTATAAACCGTATTAATACCAATCAACTGTTCCGATGCTGCTCCTCCTCCAGAACACGCTGAACATCAGGAACAACAACTACTACTCGGTGGAGGAGGCCAACATCACGGCGCAGGTGCAGTTTGCCAAGACGGTGATCGGTACGTCTCGCATCAGCAGCATCACGGCCATCAGCCCCCTGGACATGAAGCAGGTACAGCGCCGCTCATCAGCTCACGTCCCTCTGGGTGCTCATGAGCTCACGTCCCTCTGGGTGCTCATGAGCTCACGTCCCTCTAGGTGTTCATGAGCTCACGTCCCTCTGGGTGTTCATGAGCTCACGTCCCTCTAGTTGTACATGAGCTCACGTCCCTCTAGTTGTACATGAGCTCACGTCCCTCTAGGTGTTCATGAGCTCACGTCCCACTGAGTGCTCATGAGCTCACGTCCCACTGAGTGCTCATGAGCTCACGTCCCTCTGGGTGTTCATGAGCTCACGTCCCTCTGGGTGTTCATGAGCTCACGTCCCTCTGGGTGTTCATGAGCTCACGTCCCTCTAGGTGTTCACAAGCTCACGTCCCTCTGGGTGTTCACGAGCTCATGTCCCTCTGGGTGTTCATGAGCTCATGTCCCTCTGGGTGTTCATGAGCTCACGTCCCTCTGGGTGTTCATGATCTCACGTCCCTCTAGTTGTACATGAGCTCACGTCCCTCTAGGTGTTCATGAGCTCACGTCCCTCTGGGTGTTCATGAGCTCACGTCCCTCTAGTTGTACATGAGCTCACGTCCCTCTAGGTGTTCATGAGCTCACGTCCCACTGAGTGCTCATGAGCTCACGTCCCTCTATGTGTTCATGAACTCACGTCCCTATATGTGTTCATGAGCTCACGTCTCTCTGGGTGTTCATGAGCTCACGTCTCTCTGGGTGTTCACGAGCTCACGTCCCTCTGGGTGTTCACAAGCTCACGTCCCTCTGGGTGTTCACAAGCTCACGTCCCTCTGGGTGCTCATGAACTCACGTCCCTCTGGGTGTTCATGAGCTCACGTCCCTCTGGGTGTTCATGAGCTCACGTCCATCTGGGTGTTCATGAGCTCACGTCCCTCTGGGTGTTCATGAGCTCACGTCCCTCTGGGTGTTCATGAGCTCACGTCCCTCTGGGTGTTCATGAGCTCACGTCCCTCTATGTGTTCATGAGCTCACGTCCCTCTGGATGTTCATGAGCTCGCATCCCTCTGGATGTTCATGAGCTCACGTCCCTCTAGGTGTTCATGAGCTCACGTCCCTCTATGTGTTCATGAGCTCACGTCTCTCTGGGTGTTCACAAGCTCACGTCCCTCTGGGTGCTCATGAACTCACGTACCTTTATGTGTTCATGAGCTCACGTCCCTCTAGGTGCTCATGAGCTCACGTCCCTCTGGGTGTTCATGAGCTCACGTCCCTCTGGGTGCTCATGAACTCACGTACCTTTATGTGTTCATGAGCTCACGTCCCTCTAGGTGCTCATGAGCTCACGTCCCTCTGGATGTTCATGAGCTCACGTCCCTCTGGGTGTTCATGAGCTCACATCCCTCTGTGTGGGCACAACTCTGACTCCTCTGTGTCCCCCCCCTGTGTTCTCAGATCGACTACATGGTCTCCACCACCATTGCAGATGAGATGAACTACATGTAGTAAGAACTCTCTCCATGAACACACGACGTGTACACACATTTAGATTAGAATGGAATGGAAATCAAACCGTCTACACCTGGAGACCATTCTGGATGTGTGAGGAGGGAAGAAGCTGCTCTAGTCTAGCTTGTGACTGGGTGGGGAGTATCTCCGCGGTGCCACAACACACACACACACACACACACACATATTCACCAGCACTGGTTTTCTTTCCCAGTGACTACTGCACTCTCCAAACCATCAAGGTCCACAACATCGTCGTCACGATGCAGTGAGTTGTCTTTTTAGCCTTGTGTGTGTGTGTGTGTGTGTGTATGTGTGTGTGTGTTCTCGGCTTCACCTCGTCATCTCCCCCCCCCCCCCCCCCCCCCCGGGCAGAGTGACCGTCACCACCACGTACTTTGGCCACGCGGAGCAGGTATCTCAGGAGATGTACCAGTACGTGGACTGTGGAGGGAACACCACCTCCCTGAGGGGGATGACCCCCCCCCCACACACCTCCACCCTGCTGAGTCAGCGTTACATGGGCCGCCGTGATGTCTGACAAACGGCTGCGGTTCTTTACTTCTATAGAACATGTTCTTTCTGATGGAAGTGAATTGCATTCAGCAAATAAGAGAAAAAACTATCTACAGCATTAAAAACCTTTCATAAATTATGAAATGTGGATATTGTCATTAATAGAAGACTATTTCAATTCAGTTTATTTATTTGTATAGCCCAATTTCACAAATTACAAATTTGTCTCGGAGTGCTTTACAGTCTGTACACAGACATCCTGACCTTTGACCTCTGACCTCACATCGGATCAGGAACAACTCCCAAATAACCCTTCAGGGGGAAAAAAGGGAAGACAGAGGAGGATCCCTCTCCAGGATGGACAGAACAATAGATGTCATGTGACCAGAAGGACAGATTAGAGTTAAAATACATTCAATGAATTTGACAGTGTATGAATAGTTCATAGTAGGCATATTCCATGATAGAGACCTCCACCATCCATCAGGCAGATGGAGGTAGAGAAAAGGAGTGGATGCAGTTTATTTGAAGACTTTCAGTCAGGATTTATAAAACACCACAGCACAGAGACAGCACTGGTGAAGATTACGAATGACCTCTTAATGGCAGCAGATAAAGGACTCCTCTCTGTACTGGTCTTGTTAGACCTTAGTGCTGATAGAGGGAAGCTCCGGATGAACAGCGTGCCGTTCTCCAGCACCTGGACCTGCGGGCTGGTGGGCAGCGGCGCCCCGTTTTTACGCCACGTGACCGTGATTGGCTCCTCCCCCTGCACCCGACAGTCCAGCATGAGCGGGCGATCCCTCACCGCGATGACGTCACTCGGCTCGAGCAGGAAGGACAGCTCCGAGGCCAGGCAGCCCCCTGGGGGGAAGAGAAGGCCATCAGAGGGAGAGAGGCGGTAGGACCACACATATGCGTCCTGTACATGGTCATGTGAGGGCTAATCAGCCTCCAATGAGCATCAATACGTTTATGGTTATTGACCGGATGAAGCCTCAAGGACCACCAACGTTAGTCACGGAGTTCCACAAGGCTCTGTGCTCGGACCAATTCTATTTACCTTATACATGCTTCATTTGGGCAATATTATCAGGAAACACTCCATAAACTTTCATTGTTATGCAGATGATACTCAACTATATCTATCGATAAAACCAGAGGAGACTAACCAACTCACTAAAATTCAAGCATGTCATAGTGACATAAAAACATGGATGACCGGCAACTTCTTGATGTTAAACTCAGACAAAACCGACGTAATTCTACTCTGAGCACCTCAGAGATCAATTATCTGGTGATGTGATTTCTGTAGATGGCATTACTCTAGCATCCAACACCACTGTAAAGAATCTCGGCGTTATCTTTGATCGGGACTTGTCCTTTAACTCCCACGTAAAGCAAATCTCAAGGACTGCATTCTTCCATCTACGTAATATTTCTAAAATCAGGCACATCTTGTCTCAAAAAGATGCAGAGAAATTGGTTCACGCGTTCGTTACTTTGAGACTGGATTACTGCAACTCCTTATTATCATTATCAGGCTGCTCTATAAGTCTCTTAGGTCAACTCCTTATTATCAGGCTGCTCTATAAGTCTCTTAGGTCCCTCCAGTTGATCCAGAATGCTGCAGCTCGTATTCTCACTAAAACTAAGAAAAGAGATCACATTACTCCTGCACTAGCTGCTCTGCACTGGCTCCCTGTAAAATCAAGAATCACTTTTTTCACTGGTTAGGACCACCTGGCCGTGACCAGGCACCTGTTGACCAACAAACACAACAAGCTGTCTGCTAAAAGTTGCAGATTGATCGATGTCTTGATATTATTTAAATTGTTTGAGACTAGCTAACGTAAGCACACTTCATATTTGGGTTTTACAGGAAGAACAATGATTGGATATTCATTTAAAATTTCATTTTAATATATTATTAAATATGTGCGCAATATGATGTAAAAAGGGTTAAACATTTATTTTTCATTTAATCCTTACTTTATATATGAGTGTTCAACTCTATCACTGTACATCAGATCATTGCAAATATAACGGTGAAACTCGTACATAAGTATGGGAATCCTTGATGCTCATAAACATAGTTCTCGACTTGCCTAGATAGCCAATTACAACAGCATGTTAGACTTGAGCCTCAGGTATGGCTTTAGGTGTGCTAGCCCTGGATGAACCACTGGTAAAGTGTGGGCCAATCACAGGCCTGTATCTGTGTGACTGCAGCTTTGATTCTCCCACATTAGTTGGATTAATTGCATCCAACTGTCTCCATGTGGTTTGATTTATCTGAAATGGGAAGTATTTAAGATTGAGTGTTTGAACCTTCTGCATCCACACTTTAAATATACACACTTTAAATATCCACAAACCAAGTCAGACATCTAGGTGTAGTTATGGATTCAGACCTTAACCTATCAAGACAATTACAAAATAAGCCTACTATCACCTGAAGAATATGTCAAGGATTGGAAGACGTATGTCTCAACATGATTTGGAGAAACTTGTCCATGTATTTATCCTCAGTAGACTTCACTCCTGTAACGGTGTGTTTACAGGTCTTTGTAAAAACTCAGTCAGAACGCTGCAGCTCGAGTCCTTACTAAGACCAGGAAAGTGGATTACGTCGGTCCAGTTCTGAGGTCTCTCCACCCACTTCCTGTCCAACAAATGATTAACTTTAAAATTCTGCTCCTGGTTTATAAAGAACTGCAACTGGGGAGATGTGAGAAGAGCATTTGGTCTTTGATTTTCAGATTTTAGAGACATTCCTGATTTGGTAGAAACATGATTGTATCAGAATCAGAATCAGTTTTATTTGCCATGTAAGTTTTTACACAAACGAGGAATTTGTCTTGGCAGGGTTCGCCGAGGCAGCCTATAGGCGCCCCTTTAGAAAGAATACAGCATAACATGAGGGGAGAGAGGAGATAAAAAAAGACAACCCCCGGCCTATGCCCCTAGAGGGGTACAGTGTGGGGGCAATTCGCGCAGCAACTATCCCTCCAATCTTCTCCCATTTTCCAATAGGTTTCCAAATTGATCCAATTTCGTTTGCAGAGCCGTCAGCTTCTCCATGATGTCATCAATCTGGCGGTTAACTACCACAGCCTGAGTGCCAACAACTCTGCCCAGCGCGTCAATCATGTCGGGCGGCCTTATAGGGGGCTTTTAACGGCTGTCACCGTTTCCTTAACTTTCCGATAAGCCAGGACACCGCCAAATCCAAACAGCAGAAATGTTGTAATCATGGTTCCGAATAGGTAGATGTCTTCTACGTCCTCCACGGGAAGGGGAGCTAGGCACGTGGGACGCCACCTCGCCCACGCGTCCCACGTGTACCCAGCTGCAGACGTCCCGTCAGGACAGGCAGGGTCCCCAGGACCCGGTTTCCTCGATGAGAAGATGGTGTCAATTGCGTTGAGTGACCAGTTGATCACGTCCATGGTTTTTAGTTCGAAGAGCGATGCGGAGAGAGTCTCTCAAGTATAAGACAAGACAAGACATGACGAGAGGAGCCAAGCAGGGAGGGAAGGTCATGGGGAGGAGAGGAGAGAAAATATGCGACCGCCTTCACCGAGAGCCAAGAGCTCATATTATTGTGTTATGTCCAAAGCTTAGCTCGCTGTTGAAGGTAACACTCTTAGCACAGTGCCCTTAATATTTGAGGTAAAGGGACCAAGCAGTGACTGGACTTGAATACAGATGTGTTCAAGGCCAATGAGAAGGACCTCTGTTTTGTCAGAGTTCAACGACAAAAAGTTTTCCGACATCCAATCTCTATGCAGCTATGTAGTTTGACAAGCTTTCTTTTCATTCAGAGGGTTTAATGGACAAATATAACTGTGTATCGTCCACACAACAGTAAAATGAGATGTAATGGGGCTGAATGATATGACCTAAAGGAATTATTATATAGAGAAAAGAAGTGGTCAAATCAAGTCAGTTGAGACACATGTTCATTTTGAGAGTCAGAACTACCCCAGAGCAGTTCCAGAAAAAAAAAAAATCCTTCAATCAATCTCAACTTAAATAAATAAGCCTGTGTGAACAGGATTGTGCAACGACCAAGAACAGACATTTTTTTTCCGATTTATATCTTTTAAAATGTAACTTTATTCCTTTAGATATTCTTTAATGCAAATTATGTATTGGAATTTTTTAAAGAAACTTAATGTTTGAACTGCATTTCTGGATTGATTCACTTTACACTTTTTAGTTAGTTATATTTGAATTTCCAAAGAAAAAAGCAATAAAGATTTGTGATGGGTTTTAACAGATTCAAATATGGTTGAATCCCCCTAAATTTCATCAGACCGTGGTCTACTCTAGAGCCTTAGAAAGTGTGAAACCAATTACAGGCTGATTAGACTCAGGTGTGCAGGGCTGCTTTGACAAGGCTGATTGTCTGAATATAAAGTAAGTCATGTTCACTACTCAGAGTATTGTGCTGCTTAGTGGGTCAGACAGGAAGACAGTTTACAGTCTGAACCAGTTTGAACCAGTTTGCTGTTCTTCAGTGCTATGAAGACCTCGTGTTTGTTGGTTCTCCTCCTGGTTGGACTGTGTTTCAGGTCATGTTCTGCATTTCCTCCCAAAGGTTACACTCAACATGCTCAAGGTCCTCAGATCTCAGGGAGCTCCCAACACGCTCTACAAGCAAAGGATCCGTCTGAGGAACCAGAGCAGGTGAATACTGTCCGCGTGACCTGCCATCCAGACTCGTTGGAGATTATTATCCAAGCTGACATGTTTGAAGTTGGAGCTCCTGTCAATGGTGATGACTTACGCCTTGGAGTGGAGCACAATGACTACTGTAGAGCTACAACGTCTTCAGGAGACGAGTACAGAATCCTTGTTGGACTGTGGCACCAAACAAAGGATAATGACTCTTATTTGCGTTAAAAAAAATATATATATTTCACACTATACACTTTTAAGTGCATCTACTCTCCACAGATGACTGAAGATACACTGGTCTACACAAACGTGCTCCTATACTCTCCTGTGGCCTCTCTGGATGGATTGGTTCGAATGGAAGAGGCTGCAATTCCAATCGAGTGTCAATACGAAAGGTTTGTCTTTTAAAGTTAATTTCTTTAAAGTGCTCTAGATCCTGCCTCACTTGTTTTTTGCAGATATCTTCACACCATCCCCATCTGTAATTAAGAGTCGGTTTTAATTGCCAGTTAACATTTGGTTCTGCTTAGAAACTAAAGCCTGAACCGCCACCTGGTGTAGAATATGAACCAAGCAGTCTCTTCTCAGAAATCCATCAACAGTGTATTTGCAGAGCATCAAATGTGCCTGAACCTTTGAAGATACGAATCAAGGATTAAATCATGCAATTTTGAGTTCAACTCGCCAACGTTGTCATTTATTTCAAGTCACTGGTTGCCAAACAGTGAAGGTCTGCTGAATTTATTCAGACGAGGAAGCGCCGCCACAGGTACTGGCCCACTGGTCCGCTTGGCTGGAGAGACAATCATCGGACCCACTCGTGCCGCCTTGTCCCACACTAGAATAAATAGTCCAAAACCATGTGTGAGGCCTTGCATTGTATCTTCCAAGCAGACACATGTCTATAAGGAACCCAACCTGTATTGGTTCTCTTTCCACTCCAAAACTGTTCAGGTTCTTTTGGCTTCTCAAACCTACGAGGACCAAACTTGCCAGGGGTGCTCGGCTTATTGTGACTTTGACAAGAGCCACATAGATAGTCATTACCATCAGCTGACCTCCATCTGAAACACAATAAAACTAGTCACACACACAACCTCATTTACTCTATGATTCACATGTCGGGCTGATCTCTTACCTTCCATTTACAAGACTGCATGCCTTATTTGGTGCCTCTGCATCATTTACTAGTACAACATTCAGGTGACATGTGATGTAGAGCTGAGAGAGGGGAAAACAAGCCAAGAGTGTAATAATGACTTGATCACATTAAAGTAGAGCCTTACTTCTTCTCTGTCCTCATTATGAAATTTAAAGGCATCGATGGTCAAGTGGAGCTTGTCATCCTGTGTCCTGGATGAGAAGTGAGACCTCGAACCTGGAAGCTCAGAGTCAACCAAGCACCTGTTAAGAGAAGGGAGAATTTAGACCGTTCTTCCAGTAGTGGCTAATCTTGCCTTCAATAAGTTATTTTCATAAATGTAGTCTTCACATCCAACTGATCGACTCACATTAAGGCAATTGATCCGCCTTCACATGGCGTTCTCAGAAGCCATAAAAGGCTTCACACATGTAATCCGCCAAGCGCTTACCCGTTTTCAACAAAGACGTATCTGGGCTCAGAGGAGACATCTGGGGAAAGTGTCGCCACACAGCTGCTCACAAACACTCGGAGCCCCGTGTGATGTCCAACTCGGACCGAGGCTTCGATGCCCATGGGCTCGCCCAGGTAAAACACATTAGAGCCTCTTCGATGAAGCCAGTCATCTGCGCCAAAATTAAAACGTATATAAACAGTGATGGCAAATAAATCAAAACATTAGAAAAGACTTACTTACTTGTCATAATGCTCAAGTCAAACTCCAAAGTTTCCTCTGCAGCTTGTGTAGACATGAAGGGGATCCAGGTGGGCATGAGGGAAGAACTGGACAAACTGTACTTCCTAAGAAACAGAATGAAGACAAGTCAGACTATTTCTGGACCGGTTTAAAGAGATGAACTTTAAAAGACAAACCTTTCATAGCGACACTCGATTGGAATTACAGCCTCGTCCATTCGAACCAATCCATCCAGAGAGGCCACAGGAGAGTAGAGGAGCACGTTTGTGTAGACCAGTGTATCTTCAGTCATCTGTGGAGAGTAGATGCATTTAAAACCAGTATAGTTTGAAATAATTTAATAGAAATAAATGAATTATTACCTTTTGTTTGGTGCCACAGTCCATGAGTTTAACAAGGATTCTGTACTCGTCTCCTGAAGACGTTGTAGCTCTACAGTAGTCATTGTGCTCCACTCCAAGGCGTAAGTCATCACCATTGACAGGAGCTCCAACTTCAAACATGTCAGCTTGGATAATAATCTCCAACGAGTCTGGATGGCAGGTCACGCGGACAGTATTCACCTGCTCTGGTTCCTCAGACGGATCCTTTGCTTGTAGAGCGTGTTGGGAGCTCCCTGAGATCTGAGGACCTTGAGCATGTTGAGCGTAACCTTTGGGAGGAAATGCAGAACATGACCTGAAACACAGTCCAACCAGGAGGAGAACCAACAAACACGAGGTCTTCATAGCACTGAAGAACAGCAAACTGGTTCAAACTGGTTCAGACTGTAAACTGTCTTCCTGTCTGACCCACTAAGCAGCACAATACTCTGAGTCGTGAACATGTCTTACTTTATATTCAGACAATCAGCCTCGTCAAAGCAGCCCTGCACACCTGAATCTAATCAGCCTGTAATCAGCCTGTAATTGGTTTCACACCTTCAAAGAGTCAATACTAAAGTCTGATAAAGTTTAGGGGGATTCCTCCATATTTGAATCGGTTAAAACAGTTCAGACATATTCTCTTTATTGCTTTTTTTCTTTAGACATTTAAATACGTGTTACACTAAGTAAAAACTGTATAATGAAAATGTCCTAAAAATACACAAATGTATTTCAATATTAACTTCATAATTTCGTTATTTGGATTTTCCCATCACTAAGCTTCGGGCTTAACAACGAAGTTGAACAGGACATTATTGGCAATACAGTACTGCCTCTCGTGTCTTATTGCTTAAGTATCCCATCTTGCAATATGGGCTCCACTCTGTAGATTGCAATCTTTTTGTTGACAGGAGAGTTTCCGTGCACAGCATTGATTTATTCTGCATACTCCTGGAGCTGACTCAGTCATATGAACTCCATTTCTGTTTTAACCAAATCTTCCAGAGATGGTGGACTTGGTTTCAATGTTCACTTCAATTCATTTATGTGCTGTTTAAGCCTTTTCCGCTTTTCTCTGATGTTATCAAGATTACAGATAGAATCTTGGAGCTCCTTTCTCGTTTTTTTCAGGTGCATCAGTGTATCCTTTAGTCTGAACAAAGCCACTGCCTCTTTTAATGGTAGCCACCCTGAGAAGTAAGTGACGAGCTGGTTAACTGGTTCTGGACTAGCCTTTGGGCTGCAACACATGTCTTCATTTCTGGTTCTTCTGTTTCTGAATCCTCTTGATCCGGTTGCTTTGGCCATTCACTCTGTGGTTTCAGCAGAAATGCAGGACCGTGTCTCCACCACGTCTTGCTCTGGATGACCTTCTCAGCTTTCAACCCTTGAGAAGCCTGGTCAGCAAGGTTTACTGCAGTGTTGACATAACACCATTGTATAGGCTGAGAATGCTCCCTTGTTGTGGTAACTGTTTGATACAAAGGTTTTGAAGCAAGCGTTTTCATGGGTACCCAAGCACCGTAGTGCCGTCAGTCCAAGAAACTGATTCCCATAATGGAACCTGAAGTTCCAGTCTTGGTTTGTGACATGTTTCAGTGGTGTCAGTCTTGATTTTACCATTAGCAGGAAACAGTGTTTGTTGTGCTCCATGTTGGTTAACACATTATAGGAGGCAGTGTCACAAGCATCCTCACCAGCAACAAGGTGCAGCTGTGGGGTTCTAAATCTTTCTGGCTTGATGCATCTGGGTATGCTAACGCCTGCTAATAATTCAAAGTCCATTTTCCTTCTGTCACAGCCATGCTTCTTCTGCACAGGTCTCCCAAGGTGAGCTTCTCTGGCATCGTAAACAACGCCAGAAACCCAAGAGGGTCGTAAATAGAACCAACAGTGGACAGGATCCCACTTCTAGTAACAGGCTTGTATTGCACATTTATCTGGAACTTGAAGTTATCAGTCTCTGTGCAACACTGAACTCCAAGGACACGTTCCACGGGAAGTGTGTCGTCACTGTTGTGTCTGAAGTCAAGTTGAACTAAAAAGGGTATTCAGCTGGTTGCAAATACAGTCCAGTTATTGGTGCATTGCAGTACAACCATGCAGCAACAAACAAGAAATTTAACATTTTTAAAAACAAATAGTTTATTATATGCTAGTCATTTGTATCTGAGAAGGCATCGTCTGTTTGTTGCAGTTGCCATTTGGTCACATCCACAGCAAACTGAACAGACAAGGGTTGACATGGGGTTTTCATCCAGCGGTTCTCCCTTTAAGTCCACGTCGACCTCGGGAGATTCCTTTTCTAGAAGGGCGGAGACCTTCACACCATCCCCATCTGTAATTAAGAGTATGTTTTAACTGCCATGCCAGTGCAACAATACGTGTCAAGTTATTTAATCTGAACCACAAACTCATCTTTAAACAGTTTTAACATATGGGCCAAAATCATGGAACTTGAGTTCAACTCACCAACGTTGTCATTTATTTCAAGTCACTGGTTGCCAAACAGTGAAGGTCTGCTGAATTTATTCAGACGAGCACGCACCGCCACAGGTACTGGCCCACTTGGCAAGATAATTGTCGGACCCACTTGTGCCGCCTTTTGCCAAACTAAAGAATTCAAAGTGCAAAACCATGTGTGAAGCCTTGCATTGCATTTGTCAAGTAGAAATATTTCTATAAGAAACCCAACCTGTATCGGTTCCCTGTCCACTCAAAAACAATTTAGGTTCTTTTGGCTTCTCAAACCCACGAGTACCAAACTTGCCAGGGGTGCTCGGCTTATCACGACTTTGACAAGAGCCACATAGATAGTCATTACCATCAGCTGACCTCCATCTGAAACACAAGGTAAAATATTCACTGACCCTCTTTAAGCTGCATTTTTCTATGATTCACACATTTGGCTGGTTCTCCCTTACCTTCCATTTACAAGACTGCATGCCTTATTTGGTGCCTCTGCATCATTTACTAGTACAACATTCAGGTGACATGTGATGTAGAGCTGAGAGAGGGGAAAACAAGCCAAGAGTGTAATAATGACTTGATCACATTAAAGTAGAGCCTTACTTCTTCTCTGTCCTCATTATGAAATTTAAAGGCGTCGATGGTCAAGTGGAGCTTGTCATCCTGTGTCCTGGATGAGAAGTGAGACCTCGAACCTGGAAGCTCAGAGTCAACCAAGCACCTGTTAAGAGAAGGGAGAATTTAGACCGTTCTTCCAGTAGTGGCTAATCTTGCCTTCAATAAGTTATTTTCATAAATGTAGTCTTCACATCCAACTGATCGACTCACATTAAGGCAATTGATCCGCCTTCACATGGCGTTCTCAGAAGCCATAAAAGGCTTCACACATGTAATCCGCCAAGCGCTTACCCGTTTTCAACAAAGACGTATCTGGGCTCAGAGGAGACATCTGGGGAAAGTGTCGCCACACAGCTGCTCACAAACACTCGGAGCCCGTGTGATGTCCAACTCGGACCGAGGCTTCGATGCCCATGGGCTCGCCCAGGTAAAACACATTAGAGCCTCTTCGATGAAGCCAGTCATCTGCGCCAAAATTAAAACGTATATAAACAGTGATGGCAAATAAATCAAAACATTAGAAAAGACTTACTTACTTGTCATAATGCTCAAGTCAAACTCCAAAGTTTCCTCTGCAGCTTGTGTAGACATGAAGGGGATCCAGGTGGGCATGAGGGAAGAACTGGACAAACTGTACTTCCTAAGAAACAGAATGAAGACAAGTCAGACTATTTCTGGACCGGTTTAAAGAGATGAACTTTAAAAGACAAACCTTTCATAGCGACACTCGATTGGAATTACAGCCTCGTCCATTCGAACCAATCCATCCAGAGAGGCCACAGGAGAGTAGAGGAGCACGTTTGTGTAGACCAGTGTATCTTCAGTCATCTGTGGAGAGTAGATGCATTTAAAACCAGTATAGTTTGAAATAATTTAATAGAAATAAATGAATTATTACCTTTTGTTTGGTGCCACAGTCCATGAGTTTAACAAGGATTCTGTACTCGTCTCCTGAAGACGTTGTAGCTCTACAGTAGTCATTGTGCTCCACTCCAAGGCGTAAGTCATCACCATTGACAGGAGCTCCAACTTCAAACATGTCAGCTTGGATAATAATCTCCAACGAGTCTGGATGGCAGGTCACGCGGACAGTATTCACCTGCTCTGGTTCCTCAGACGGATCCTTTGCTTGTAGAGCGTGTTGGGAGCTCCCTGAGATCTGAGGACCTTGAGCATGTTGAGCGTAACCTTTGGGAGGAAATGCAGAACATGACCTGAAACACAGTCCAACCAGGAGGAGAACCAACAAACACGAGGTCTTCATAGCACTGAAGAACAGCAAACTGGTTCAAACTGGTTCAGACTGTAAACTGTCTTCCTGTCTGACCCACTAAGCAGCACAATACTCTGAGTCGTGAACATGTCTTACTTTATATTCAGACAATCAGCCTCGTCAAAGCAGCCCTGCACACCTGAATCTAATCAGCCTGTAATCAGCCTGTAATTGGTTTCACACCTTCAAAGAGTCAATACTAAAGTCTGATAAAGTTTAGGGGGATTCCTCCATATTTGAATCGGTTAAAACAGTTCAGACATATTCTCTTTATTGCTTTTTTTCTTTAGACATTTAAATACGTGTTACACTAAGTAAAAACTGTATAATGAAAATGTCCTAAAAATACACAAATGTATTTCAATATTAACTTCATAATTTCGTTATTTTGGATTTTCCCATCACTAAGCTTCGGGCTTAACAACGAAGTCGAACAGGACATTATTGGCAATACAGTACTGCCTCTCGTGTCTTATTGCTTAAGTATCCCATCTTGCAATATGGGCTCCACTCTGTAGATTGCAATCTTTTTGTTGACAGGAGAGTTTCCGTGCACAGCATTGATTTATTCTGCATACTCCTGGAGCTGACTCAGTCATATGAACTCCATTTCTGTTTTAACCAAATCTTCCAGAGATGGTGGACTTGGTTTCAATGTTCACTTCAATTCATTTATGTGCTGTTTAAGCCTTTTCCGCTTTTCTCTGATGTTATCAAGATTACAGATAGAATCTTGGAGCTCCTTTCTCGTTTTTTTCAGGTGCATCAGTGTATCCTTTAGTCTGAACAAAGCCACTGCCTCTTTTAATGGTAGCCACCCTGAGAAGTAAGTGACGAGCTGGTTAACTGGTTCTGGACTAGCCTTTGGGCTGCAACACATGTCTTCATTTCTGGTTCTTCTGTTTCTGAATCCTCTTGATCCGGTTGCTTTGGCCATTCACTCTGTGGTTTCAGCAGAAATGCAGGACCGTGTCTCCACCACGTCTTGCTCTGGATGACCTTCTCAGCTTTCAACCCTTGAGAAGCCTGGTCAGCAAGGTTTACTGCAGTGTTGACATAACGCCATTGTATAGGCTGAGAATGCTCCCTTGTTGTGGTAACTGTTTGATACAAAGGTTTTGAAGCAAGTGTTTTCATGGGTACCCAAGCACCGTAGTGCCGTCAGTCCAAAAAACTGATTCCCATAATGGAACCTGAAGTTCCAGTCTTGGTTTGTGACATGTTTCAGTGGTGTCAGTCTTGATTTTACCATTAGCAGGAAACAGTGTTTGTTGTGCTCCATGTTGGTTAACACATTATAGGAGGCAGTGTCACAAGCATCCTCACCAGCAACAAGGTGCAGCTGTGGGGTTCTAAATCTTTCTGGCTTGATGCATCTGGGTATGCTAACGCCTGCTAATAATTCAAAGTCCATTTTCCTTCTGTCACAGCCATGCTTCTTCTGCACAGGTCTCCCAAGGTGAGCTTCTCTGGCATCGTAAACAACGCCAGAAACCCAAGAGGGTCGTAAATAGAACCAACAGTGGACAGGATCCCACTTCTAGTAACAGGCTTGTATTGCACATTTATCTGGAACTTGAAGTTATCAGTCTCTGTGCAACACTGAACTCCAAGGACACGTTCCACGGGAAGTGTGTCGTCACTGTTGTGTCTGAAGTCAAGTTGAACTAAAAAGGGTATTCAGCTGGTTGCAAATACAGTCCAGTTATTGGTGCATTGCAGTACAACCATGCAGCAACAAACAAGAAATTTAACATTTTTAAAAACAAATAGTTTATTATATGCTAGTCATTTGTATCTGAGAAGGCATCGTCTGTTTGTTGCAGTTGCCATTTGGTCACATCCACAGCAAACTGAACAGACAAGGGTTGACATGGGGTTTTCATCCAGCGGTTCTCCCTTTAAGTCCACGTCGACCTCGGGAGATTCCTTTTCTAGAAGGGCGGAGACCTTCACACCATCCCCATCTGTAATTAAGAGTATGTTTTAACTGCCATGCCAGTGCAACAATACGTGTCAAGTTATTTAATCTGAACCACAAACTCATCTTTAAACAGTTTTAACATATGGGCCAAAATCATGGAACTTGAGTTCAACTCACCAACGTTGTCATTTATTTCAAGTCACTGGTTGCCAAACAGTGAAGGTCTGCTGAATTTATTCAGACGAGCACGCTCCGCCACAGGTACTGGCCCACTTGGCAAGATAATTGTCGGACCCACTTGTGCCGCCTTTTGCCAAACTAAAGAATTCAAAGTGCAAAACCATGTGTGAAGCCTTGCATTGCATTTGTCAAGTAGAAATATTTCTATAAGAAACCCAACCTGTATCGGTTCCCTGTCCACTCAAAAACAATTTAGGTTCTTTTGGCTTCTCAAACCCACGAGTACCAAACTTGCCAGGGGTGCTCGGCTTATCACGACTTTGACAAGAGCCACATAGATAGTCATTACCATCAGCTGACCTCCATCTGAAACACAAGGTAAAATATTCACTGACCCTCTTTAAGCTGCATTTTTCTATGATTCACACATTTGGCTGGTTCTCCCTTACCTTCCATTTACAAGACTGCATGCCTTATTTGGTGCCTCTGCATCATTTACTAGTACAACATTCAGGTGACATGTGATGTAGAGCTGAGAGAGGGGAAAACAAGCCAAGAGTGTAATAATGACTTGATCACATTAAAGTAGAGCCTTACTTCTTCTCTGTCCTCATTATGAAATTTAAAGGCGTCGATGGTCAAGTGGAGCTTGTCATCCTGTGTCCTGGATGAGAAGTGAGACCTCGAACCTGGAAGCTCAGAGTCAACCAAGCACCTGTTAAGAGAAGGGAGAATTTAGACCGTTCTTCCAGTAGTGGCTAATCTTGCCTTCAATAAGTTATTTTCATAAATGTAGTCTTCACATCCAACTGATCGACTCACATTAAGGCAATTGATCCGCCTTCACATGGCGTTCTCAGAAGCCATAAAGGCTTCACACATGTAATCCGCCAAGCGCTTACCCGTTTTCAACAAAGACGTATCTGGGCTCAGAGGAGACATCTGGGGAAAGTGTCGCCACACAGCTGCTCACAAACACTCGGGCCCCGTGTGATGTCCAACTCGGACCGAGGCTTCGATGCCCATGGGCTCGCCCAGGTAAAACACATTAGAGCCTCTTCGATGAAGCCAGTCATCTGCGCCAAAATTAAAACGTATATAAACAGTGATGGCAAATAAATCAAAACATTAGAAAAGACTTACTTACTTGTCATAATGCTCAAGTCAAACTCCAAAGTTTCCTCTGCAGCTTGTGTAGACATGAAGGGGATCCAGGTGGGCATGAGGGAAGAACTGGACAAACTGTACTTCCTAAGAAACAGAATGAAGACAAGTCAGACTATTTCTGGACCGGTTTAAAGAGATGAACTTTAAAAGACAAACCTTTCATAGCGACACTCGATTGGAATTACAGCCTCGTCCATTCGAACCAATCCATCCAGAGAGGCCACAGGAGAGTAGAGGAGCACGTTTGTGTAGACCAGTGTATCTTCAGTCATCTGTGGAGAGTAGATGCATTTAAAACCAGTATAGTTTGAAATAATTTAATAGAAATAAATGAATTATTACCTTTTGTTTGGTGCCACAGTCCATGAGTTTAACAAGGATTCTGTACTCGTCTCCTGAAGACGTTGTAGCTCTACAGTAGTCATTGTGCTCCACTCCAAGGCGTAAGTCATCACCATTGACAGGAGCTCCAACTTCAAACATGTCAGCTTGGATAATAATCTCCAACGAGTCTGGATGGCAGGTCACGCGGACAGTATTCACCTGCTCTGGTTCCTCAGACGGATCCTTTGCTTGTAGAGCGTGTTGGGAGCTCCCTGAGATCTGAGGACCTTGAGCATGTTGAGCGTAACCTTTGGGAGGAAATGCAGAACATGACCTGAAACACAGTCCAACCAGGAGGAGAACCAACAAACACGAGGTCTTCATAGCACTGAAGAACAGCAAACTGGTTCAAACTGGTTCAAACTGGTTCAGACTGTAAACTGTCTTCCTGTCTGACCCACTAAGCAGCACAATACTCTGAGTCGTGAACATGACTTACTTTATATTCAGACAATCAGCCTAATTAAAGCAGCCCTGCACACCTGAATCTAATCATCCACTAATCAACGTTTAATTGTTTTCACCCCGTCTTAGAATCAAGACCAAAGTTTGATAAAGTTGAGGTTGATTCTGTTGAATCTGTTAAAACATTTCACACATATTTTCTCCATTGCTTTTTCTTTTTCTTTGGAAATTCAAATATGTGAGACACTGACTAAAAATTGTATGAAGAACATTTATAAAAAATACAGAAATGCAAACATTCAAGCTCATATTTTTGTTATTCAGATTCTCTCATCCCTATGCGTCAGGCTTAACATCACCTTGAACAGGACGTTATTGGCAATTGCCTCTCGCATCTCCGTACTCCTGGAGCTGGCTTAGTCGTATGAGCTCCATTTTATTTACACTTTTAAATGTAATATTGGTTTCTTGCTATTCCACTTGTTTTGCTTTAACTCTCTGTGGAGCATTTTGTAAACCTTGTTTTTAAAGGTACTATATGAATAAAGTTATTATTATTATGATTATTATTATTTCTGCTTTAACCAAATCTTCCAGAGATGGTGGACTTGATTTCATTGTTGACTTCAATTTATTTATGTGGTGTATAATACACCTTTTCTGCTTTTCTGGGATGTTTTCAGCAGGACAGATAGTAGCTTGGAGTTCTTTTCTCTTGTTTTTTTAGGTGCTTCAGTGTATCCTTTACCAAGCAACCCCGAAAAGTAAGTGATACGCTTGTTTACTGGTTGTAGGCTAGCCTTTGGGCTGCTCTTAATGACTGTAACACAGGTCTTGATTTCTGGGTCTTCTTCTTTTTCTGAATCCACTTGATACGGTTACTTTGTCAAAGTCAAAGTCATCTTTAGTATCAATTTTCCAATGTTGAATTTACAGAAAATCAAAAGTATGTTTCTCTCTTTTTTGTTACATGTCATTTAGCGGACGCTTTCATCCAAAGAGACTTACAATAAGTGCATTCCAACCTAGAGTACAAACTAAGAACAACAAGAATACAGAAAGTAACATTTCCTCAACATAGTCAAACTACAAAAGTACTACAATAAGAGCTATTTAAGAGCAAATAATAATAACATTTCGATTTATATAGCGCTTTTCTAAGTACCCAAAGTCGCTTACAGAGTTCAGAGTCCAGTAGTCATACACACACACAGTCATCCCGGTGGCGGTGAGCTACATCAGTAGCCACAGTCGACAATCGATTAGTTTTTGGGAATGATTGGGTCAAAGGTCAAGGTCAAGGTCACGAAAAGGTGAACAAATTGTTATTCATCTAAATCATACAAAACTGAGCCGATTCTTATGAAACTTGGTGGGATGATTGGTCATGACCCAAGGAACAATCAATTAGTTTTTGGGCGTGATTGGGTCAAAGATCAAGGTCAAGGTCACGAAAAGGTGAAAAACGTAAATTGCGAAGGTATGCGCTCTACCGAGTGCCCATTCTAGTTTGTGAATATGTCCGTCCGTTTGTTATTTGTCTAAATCAGACAAAACTCAGCCGATTCTTATGAAACTTGGTGGGATGATTGGTCATGACCCAAGGAACAATCGATTAGTTTTTGGGAGTGATTGGGTCAAAGGTCAAGGTCACGAAAAGATGAAAAACGTAAATTTGCGATATCTCGGTTAATTGGCATCCGATTTGTGTAAAACTAGTGCCAAATTGTTCATAATTCAATCTTGTGATATGCGAAGGTATGCGCTCTACCGAGTGCCCATTCTAGTTTTATTTTATTTTTTTATTTTTATTTGTATATATATGTATATATTATTATTTATATTATTTTATTTTATTATTTTGTTTGTTTTGTTTTGTTTGTTTTGTTTGTTTGAAAAAGCGTGAACTGACGGGTTAATACACCAGAGGGTGGCGGTAATGCACCGATTATATGGATGCCAACCGCCGTTAAAAACGAGAAAGAAGAAGAAGGAGAAGAGTAGTGTGCTGCTTAGTGGGTCAGACAGGAAGACAGTTTACAGTCTGAACCAGTTTGAACCAGTTTGAACCAGTTTGCTGTTCTTCAGTGCTATGAAGACCTCGTGTTTGTTGGTTCTCCTCCTGGTTGGACTGTGTTTCAGGT
The DNA here is from genome assembly GCA_036178185.1 of Liparis tanakae. Taxonomy (NCBI): domain Eukaryota; kingdom Metazoa; phylum Chordata; class Actinopteri; order Perciformes; family Liparidae; genus Liparis; species Liparis tanakae. Next base: position 20,193,266 of record CM070106.1, read on the forward strand.
CATGTTCTGCATTTCCTCCCAAAGGTTACACTCAACATGCTCAAGGTCCTCAGATCTCAGGGAGCTCCCAACACGCTCTACAAGCAAAGGATCCGTCTGAGGAACCAGAGCAGGTGAATACTGTCCGCGTGACCTGCCATCCAGACTCGTTGGAGATTATTATCCAAGCTGACATGTTTGAAGTTGGAGCTCCTGTCAATGGTGATGACTTACGCCTTGGAGTGGAGCACAATGACTACTGTAGAGCTACAACGTCTTCAGGAGACAAGTACAGAATCCTTGTTGGACTGTGGCACCAAACAAAGGGTAATGACTCTTATTTGCGTTAAAAAAATATATATATATATATATATATATATATATATATATATATATATATATATATATTTCACACTATACACTTTTAAGTGCATCTTCTCTCTTCAGGTGACTGAAGAGACGCTGGTCTACACAAACGTGCTCCTCTACTCTCCTGTGGCCTCTCTGGATGGATTGGTTCGAATGGAAGAAGCTGTAATTCCAATCGAGTGTCAATACGAAAGGTTTGTCTTTTAAAGTTAATTTCTTTAAAGTGCTCTAGATCCTGCCTCACTTATGTTTTTCTTTCTTAGGAAGTACAGTTTGTCCAGTTCTTCCCTCATGCCCACCTGGATCCCCTTCATGTCTACACAAGCTGCAGAGGAAACTTTGTCGTTTGACTTGAGCATTATGACAAGTAGTTTTTGATTTCTCATGTTTTGATTTATTTTCATCACTATATATATATACATATATACTTTTAATTTGTGCAGATGACTGGCTTCATCAAAGAGGCTCTAATGTGTTTTACCAGGTCATAGTAGTGATGTCATAGTAGTGATGTAGTGAGGTCATAGTAGTGATGTCGTAGTAGTGAGTAGTGAGGTCATAGTAGTGAGAGGTGAGGTCATAGTAGTGAGTAGTGAGGTCATAGTAGTGAGAGGTGAGGTCATAGTAGTGAGTAGTGAGGTCATAGTGGTGAGGTCATAGTAGTGAGTAGTGAGGTCATAGTGGTGAGGTCATAGTGGTGAGGTCATAGTGGTGAGGTCATAGTAGTGAGGTCATAGTGGTGAGGTCATAGTGGTGAGGTCATAGTAGTGAGGTCATAGTGGTGATGGCATAGTAGTGAGGTCATAGTAGTGAGGTCATAGTGGTGAGGTCATAGTGGTGAGGTCATAGTAGTGATGTCATAGTAGTGAGGTCATAGTGGTGATGTCATAGTAGTGGGGTCATAGTAGTGAGGTCATAGTGGTGAGGTCATAGTAGTGATGTCATAGTGGTGAGGTCATAGTGGTGAGGTCATAGTAGTGAGGTCATAGTGGTGATGGCATAGTGGTGAGGTCATAGTAGTGAGGTCATAGTGGTGAGGTCATAGTGGTGAGGTCATAGTAGTGATGTCATAGTAGTGAGGTCATAGTGGTGATGTCATAGTAGTGGGGTCATAGTAGTGAGGTCATAGTGGTGAGGTCATAGTAGTGAGGTCATAGTGGTGATGGCATAGTAGTGAGGTCATAGTGGTGAGGTCATAGTGGTGATGTCATAGTAGTGAGGTCATAGTGGTGAGGTCATAGTGGTGAGGTCATAGTAGTGATGTCATAGTAGTGAGGTCATAGTGGTGATGTCATAGTAGTGAGGTCATTGTCTTCCTGTGTTTCTTCAGCTGAACCAGAGCTGAGGAGCCTCCCCCAGAGGGTGGTGCTGGGTGGTTGGAGGCTTTCCTGAAGGATGCTCTGACCACGCTGCTGCTCCACAGGCTGGAGCAACGTAGGCGCTCGAGTAGATCACATGAGGTCAGTGCTCAGGCTGGACGAGAGTCCAGGAGTAGGAACAGACGGCACAGCATCTTTCCTTAAGACATGTGTTTGCCCACCTGTAGAGATTCACTGGTTAGGACCACCTGGCCGTGACCAGGCACCTGTTGACCAACAAACACAACAAGCTGTCTGCTAAAAGTTGCAGATTGATCGATGTCTTGATATTATTTAAATTGTTTGAGACTAGCTAACGTAAGCACACTTCATATTTGGGTTTTACAGGAAGAACAATGATTGGATATTCATTTAAAATTTCATTTTAATATATTATTAAATATGTGCACAATATGATGTAAAAAGGGTTAAACATTTATTTTTCATTTAATCCTTACTTTAAATATGACTCGCATCATTTATTTCTGGAGTAGAAAATGTGTCTGCCTCATGAAAGGTGAAAAGGTGGAGTAGTTATTTAAATAAAAGGAGACTCCCGCCTCTGATTGGCCGGCAGCCTTGTGTCCAGCTCTGGACACGTCCGGCCCCTCGGCCAGGGGGAGGGGCCACAGCCAGCAGCTCTCCGTTTAAATGAATATCAATCACGGCTGGGCCGTCGCCACGGGGCCTGTGATTGGCTCACAGCAGACCAACCTGGAGCTGCTATCAGTGTCCATTCAGAGACAACAATGACTCTGCATAACTAATGAGCTCTGTCCAGGCTCAAGTGTGGACCTCACACTATCCTCCGAGTAGCTTTGAACATGACCAGCAGCCTCCGCGGCCCGAACGCTGGACCACGGACCCCAAAGAGGAGCAATAATGCTTTCATGACAAACAATTAGTCAATTAGAGCTTCAGCAGCAGCGACCGAGCCCGAGGACACAGCTCCGCTCCATCCGGATTACTTTTTACACATCTAGCAGCTTCTTGAAGGTGTTCTGAGGGAAGAGGTCTGGACGGCAAGAGAGTTGGAGTGAAGAACATCCAACATGGAACCAAGGCTCTTTCTCGCCTGCCTGGCAACCTTCTGCTGTTTCAGTGAGTACAGCTTAGCTTTTTACATCCGGAGCTTGTTGGAGAGTTTAGGATGAGGCTCAGGTCCAGAGAGCAGAGGATGCTGCTGCGCTCCATCCGCTCTGCTGGGACTCCCAGCTGGAAGTCACATCTCTGGTGTCCCTCCGCCGGGTTACAGCCTGGAAGCCTCAAACATCCTCAGAACAGCTTCCTCTGAGATCCTATTGAATCCATGAGTTTCACTAGAGCTGCGTCTTTATATCGTCTTTATATCCTCTTTATATCCTCTTTATATTGTCTTTATATCCTCTTTATATCCTCTTTGTATCGCCTCTGTCATTTAAGTTTCTGAAATCCTCATTTACTAATCCAGGTTATATTACTATTGATAAGGACTGAATGATCATTTCCACTCTGTTCAGATGACTGTATGCTCTTGTCAATACATCTTGTCAATATATATATATATATTTATATATATATATATATGTGAATGTTTTTTTCCTGCATCCCCTGCACACATATGTACAATATGCAAACTGAAAGTGACGGTAAATGTCTGCATGTGACATGCAGAACGCAGTAAACACATGTTTACATACCTCAGAGCCTATTATATGGAACGCACATTGAATAACATTGTTTAGCCTTCCGAACGATATGCAAATGACCTGACCATTGTGTCACGATAAGCAGAGGGCTAGTCAATGTCTTTGGGGGAGGGGGGGTTAATTCTCTAAAAAAACTCTTAAACATTTTAATATAAACTGGTCAAAATGTGTAATTATCAATCGTGAATGAACATTTAAGGGTTAAAATAAATTGATGGTCATCAAATCACTAACCAAGAAAGTTTATTCTTGAACTTTTAAAAACTCTTCTTAAAAACTCTTTTTCTGGAGATGTTCACAAAGCAAAGTGAAGAAGAGGAAGAAGAGGAGCAGACGGCTCCAGGAGAAGAGGAGCACTCTATCTCCACCCTGTGAACTTGATCTCGTTGTTTCTGGGTTTCATTGTTTGAGCTCATATGAAAAGATACAAATACATTTCCAACGTTTATCTACAGAGCGTTTCAGTAACAACGTTTTATCTCCGATTATCTCATCATGAACATTTAAAATCCGCCAGCCGGTCGAAGAAGAGGAAGAAATGTTTTATTAGAGGAACCAGAGCAGCTTCCCATGTGAGGGGCAGCAGTGTCCTTAGCTCGGTGAGCTGGTGACCTCTGACCTGTGGGACCCCCCCCCCCCTCCCCTCCCGAAGGTCAGGGAGGGGGGGGGTCCCGGTCAGCAGATCAGTCTGTGGGGGGTGCACAGACACAATAGCCTCCCCCCCCCCCTCCCCAGTGCTCTGTCTTCAGTGAGCTGACCTTCACACCCTCATCTCCATAACACTGAGCTCAGATTGAGACCTTATTACAAATATGTGTGTGGAAGGTAATCCCCCCCTCCAGCTGCCCAGGACGCCCCCCCCCCCGCGCGGGTCCTCACTCGGCTTCACACCCCTCGCTTTAATCCACAGCTGGGACACAAAGGGCCCGTGGTGGCCGGCGTGTGACTCAGAAAAGGCAAACAGCTCAATCTGTGCAGAGTTTAGGATCATGCTAAGAGGATCCGAGCCGTGTAAAGACGAGGCGGCCGGGGGGGCGGGGGGGCGGGGGGCTCGTCTCCCAGCATCGCACGTCTTCATGCACTTTGTTTCAGTTGCTCTGTGAACTCCTTCATGCTCCATGGCTGAAACATGGCGGGGTCTGATTGAGCAGTAACTGTCCAGCCGGGTCAGCGCTCCCCGTCACGCTGGGATTCAGATTATTCAGTGGTCCCATGTCATTCGCAGGAAGAGCACCAGACCTGAGAACGTAGAGTCGTCTTCTGGTGCTACTCTTCCTGTTTTATGAGATCACACTTCATTGGCTCTCTGGGCGTCCTCTGAGCTCCTGGTTTTTAAGGCAGCAGCACAGTGCTGTGCTTTTGACGACACGTCCCTGAAGGCAGCAGCACAGAGGACGTGAGGCGGCCGCCTCCTGGCTGCAGCTGCAGCTCCGCCACATTACAGATTATTGCTTATTGATCTGCCTGGCTGCTGGGGGCCGCGGTCCTGGCCAGTCTTTTCAAATCTGCACTGACCCCCCCGATGCAGATGGGACGTCCAAGGCGCCCCAAGGGCCCCGGGGCCCCGGCGCCCAAGGCCAATACCAGCGTATGCATCGTTAAGCATGTGAGATACGTCTGAGAACAACAATGGTTAAACAACGGCTCTGACCGTCTATGGTTTAGTTATCCCAAAATACTACTCTTCATATCCCGTGATAGAAATCTTGTAAGTTTTACATGAAATGTGCAAAATTCAGTTCTATGAGAATGTGTTGAATAGGGCCGGTACCCCGGAAACAAGAAAGTAGCGTAGCTTTGGTACTTTAACTTGGGTATTTCATCTCCACAACTATATATACATACATGCATATATATATATATATATATATATATATATATATATATGTGTGTATATATTTATTTTTATATATATATATATATATATTTATACAGATGATGGAAGACCAATATTGACCACTCTGAGCTTAATGTAATTGTTAAATAAATATAATTAAATAAACAACCCTTTACAGCACAAGCAGCCTTAAAGTATACCTGTTATAATTGACCACAGCACGACGAGTCATGAACACATTCCTCAGACTAACTCAGGAACACTGAACTTGAGGGTCTGACTCCCCTGAGGAAGAGGAGGAGAGGGAGGAGGAGGAGGAGGAGGAGGAGGGCCATGGCGTCACGCTCAGGCCTCCAACCACACGTGTGTTGGTTGAACTGCTTTAAACTGCTTCCTCTGGTACGGAAGGGAATATTAGAACTGATTTGTCCATATGTGTTCATATTTAAATCAGTTAGCCAACATTAGCTTCAATATGATGTCTGCAGGTTTTTGCATTGAGTCCTTAGAATATGAAGCTCCAACCCCGAGTGTTACCCCTCCTGCTCAGCCTGAAGCTTCTCGTTGTGCTCAGATCCATCCATCCCTCCAGCGTTCCCATTTATCCCGACATGCATCCCATATGCATGTCGGGATAGATGGGATGAGGAAGAGGAAGCTCAGGAGCCATCTCTCTTTCTCTTTTGTACGCGAGGGAGCCAGACGTCTGTGGACATCAGGGCCGGAGACCCCCTGAACAATAGCAGTGGACATCCTGGGCTGGACACAAGCTGCTGCCCCCCCCCCCCCCCCCCCACCTCTGACTGCCTCGTGACCCCTGAGGGGCTCGGGGTTACGAGCTCAGGGTGTTGGTGTGGGGGTTGCTGGACAACCCCCTCCCTTAAAAAGGAAATCTCATTATATACGCCATGGCCGATATTGAAAATATTCCAATCTCTAATGCTGTGCACTTAATAACGCCTCCTGAGTTATGGCAACAATATGAACAATATCACAGAACCCCAGGTCCATGAAGGTACACCCAGTGTTGACTCTCTGGTCAGCTCCACTTTGTCTTAAACTATGTTACTATTTTATTCACCCAAGCATAAACATAATTAAAGAGTTGAATTATAGTTTAAACTTCTAAGTCAATATAATAATGATATATATATATATATATATATATATATATATATATATATATATATATAAGTCAAATGTAAGCCACCAGTCCTGCTTCCACAGTCAGACTCACACAATAAGAGAACAACTTTCACATCTACGCTCTTTACAAAAGAAAAAGGTTTTCTTTTCACCCGTATTTCTTTTTGAGGTTCTCCAAAAGTAACGAAAGGTCATCGAGTTGTGATATTGTAATAGTTGAATTAGTTCACTGACTACATTAGTAATTGTATCAGAACTCATTTTTAAATAGCTGGTGTAGTTGCATAAGATGTTACTCTGCATCAGTGTTTAGGACCCAATAGCCTCAGAGGTAACCGGGTTAGCCTTAACCTGACTTACCCTAACCCGGCCTCTCGGCCTCTCACCATGTGTTCCACACCCACGGGATGCGAGCCCCCCTGGGAGCCCTGGATTTCATTAGCAGGCCTGAGTGATGGGAGGCTCTTCGGGGGCGCTGCAGGGTTCTCTGAGCCCCGTCCACTTCCACAGCTCCTCACAACCAGATGCTCATTTCTGGATGTGACACAGCAGTGAGGCCAGGAAGAGCTGCGCGCTCATGTGATCCACGCCCACGAGGGCGAGCCAGAACACGAGTCACCAACCTGCTCATCGCCACCGCAATCACTGCTGCGAGGTCTGAGTGGCAAACTCAACGCTATCTGTATTCAATAGAGCATCACGCTGCGCTCCCGTCCACCGGGTACGACACCAATAAATATAGCTGCTGGAAGAAATGTGGCTGTGTGCACCACAAACTAAAAGACAGTGGTCAGATTGATGAAGAGGCACAAATCAAAAAGGTTTTAAAATGCAGTATATATAAATATATATATATTCCAAAACATTGTGGTATTTATTTTTATAAATATAAATACCCACATGTTTTGGAATGCAGCATATATATATATATATATATATATATATATATATATATATATATATATATATATATATATATACACATGCACCATATATGTCTATATATATGTATATATACACATCTATATATATGCAGTATATATTATGTATATATATATATATATATATATATATATATATATATGTAGGTTTATTCATATACTTTCATATATATGCAGTACCAGTATATAAATGCAGTATGTATATATATATATATAATATATATATATATATATATATATATATATATTTATCTGTGTGTGTGTGTATATATATATATATATATATATATATATATATATATATATGTATCCTGCATTTCAAAACATTGTGGTATCTGCATTGGTATGTAGGTGGGAAACTGTTTGTATTCGAGTTTCAATAATAATAGAAACCAAAACCAATAGATATACTAGAAACACATAGTGCGTGTTGTGATGCTCAGCAGCATCAGCTGGTCTGCAGACATTAAGTTGACTGAAGCCAAACTCAAGTTCATCTGCACACTGCCGTCTGAGGCCATGGCAGCCCTGGACAACAAGGACTGTGTGACTCACAGCCCAGCTGACCTCAGGGCTATATTTGGTTGAACAGATGCACGACTCCACAGTCACATTAATAAGGTATTGTGCAGGTTCAAGTGCAGCCGCCATTGTTAGCGCCTCGCGGCTTCGCAAAGCGGCTACTGCGAGGGTTCAAGGTTCTTTGTATGCGAGGACATTAACAGCAGAAAAAGACTGAAAGAAAACAGGGAAGACTGGGAGTGTCAACAAGGTCACGCAGGGGAGGGGACGGGGGTGAGGACGAGGGCTCTGGTGGCATGGGAAAGTCACCTCCGAGATGGATGTGAAAGAACGGGAAGGGCCGGGAGGGGCGGAGGGGATGCATAAGAAGGGGCAGATGGTGGCGGCTGACAGGAGTTTTTACAGAGGTTACTGTGGGTTAGGCACAAATAAGCATAGTCACAACACCATTGTTACACTTGGCCCCTTCCTTCAATGGAGGGTCTCCTAACTTGACCCCGGCAGCCATCGCCAGTGTTCTCCTCCCCAGCTGGGTATTGTTGTTGCCCTCTCTGGCTGGATGGCTCGCCGGCATCCAGCCTCTCATTGTGGCCTCACTCGGAGCCACGAAAGCAAAACGCACCATCAATCAAACGAGCTGGTTTCTGGAGCTGAGCGCGGTTCTCCAGGCACATGGCGTTCCCTGAGACCCGGCGTCCAGCAGAGTAGCCTCCCCTCCAGCTTTTGTCTCTGGAACTTTGGGAAGTTTGTTAGCTTTACCAAATCTTGACTCCGGCAGTTCAAGGTGGCTCCTCAGGGTCCAACTCATCTGTGTTTGAGCAAACACTCCCTTCGTTCTCAATGACTTGGTTCTGGAGTGGACTTAGTTAGAAGGACTGCTGGACGGTTTGGGAGGGTCAGATTTACCAACAGCCAATGTGCTGTGAGTTAGACCCCAGCTTGGTATCACCTTTGGTCAGTTAAATTACTTTTTATTAAATGTATTTTGGATAACCCAAAATTACAAATTAGATAGGAGATAGGAGCTCAGTGTATCCTAGAGGAGAGAGGAGCTCAGTGTATCCTAGAGAAGAGAGGAGCTCAGTGTCTCCTAGAGGAGAGAGGAGCTCAGTGTATCCTAGAGGAGAGAGGAGCTCAGTGTATCCTAGAGGAGAGAGGAGCTCAGTGTCTCCTAGAGGAGAGAGGTGCTCAGTGTATCCTAGAGGAGAGAGGAGCTCAGTGTATCCTAGAGGAGAGAGGAGCTCAGTGTATCCTAGAGGAGAGAGGAGCTCAGTGTATCCTAGCGTCCCCCCTCCTCTCAGCCTCTAGCAGCATCTCTAGGTCTGGACCAGGTGAACCTGGTTCAGGTCTAACTATCAGACCATCAAGAGGAAAGTCTTCAGTCTCCATGAGGGGGCGGAGCCTCCAGGACTGAAGGTGGAGCTGGTTCATAAAAGAGGAGGAGCTTGATACCTGGCTCCATCCTACTTTAAGACTATACCACAAGTAGCCCCGCATTTAGTGAGCAATGAGGTAATACGGTACTATAAGCGCTCCAGTAGTGTACTTTGATACTATAAACACTCTAGTTGGGAAATATGTTACTACAAGCTCCTTAAGGTATGACGGACCTCACCAATTTGCAGGTGAAGAGAAAGATTTTACATTTAATTCTTGATTTTACAAGGAGCCAGTGCAGAGAAGCTAATACAGGAGTAATATATCTCATCCATGTCTTTATGTCTTAAGACATCTTGAAGTTTAGTGAGTTGGTTAGTCTCCTCTGGTTTGATCGATAGATATAGTTGAGTACCATCTGCATAACAATGAAAGTTTATAGAGTGTTTCCTGATAATATTGCCCAAATGAAACATGTATTAGGTAAATAAACTTGGTCCGAGCACAGAGCCTTGTGGGACTCCGTGACTAACGTTGGTGGTCCTTGAGGCTTCATCCGGTCAATAACCATAAACGTATTGATGCTCATTGGAGGCTGATTAGCCCTCACATGACCATGTACAGGACGCATATGTGTGGTCCTACCGCCTCTCTCCCTCTGATGGCCTTCTCTTCCCCCCAGGGGGCTGCCTGGCCTCGGAGCTGTCCTTCCTGCTCGAGCCGAGTGACGTCATCGCGGTGAGGGATCGCCCGCTCATGCTGGACTGTCGGGTGCAGGGGGAGGAGCCAATCACGGTCACGTGGCGTAAAAACGGGGCGCCGCTGCCCACCAGCCCGCAGGTCCAGGTGCTGGAGAACGGCACGCTGTTCTTCCGGAGCTTCCAGAAGCGCAAAGAGGGCAGCGACGCCGACATGGGCGAGTACGACTGCGCCGCCCAGAACCGCTACGGCATGCTGGTCAGCCGCAAGGCCAAGGTCGTGTTGGCATGTAAGTGTTACGTCACCGTTACAGTTACATCAACTTTAAAACCATGAGTTCCTACAGCTGCATCAATGAGATATGGAAATATAGAAATCATATTTAAGAGATCCTCATCTCACGTATGTGGAAACAATCTAATCGTTTAGAAAGTGATATTGTAATTATTAAAAAAATGTGTGTACTTTGAAGACGATACATTATATTTACAAGACCAAAATCAAGATATATATTTGTTTGGGTTAATTACATTTCCTTCTATTCATCATCATCAAACATACACGTTCACTGTAGGTATGGCTGTTGTCAGGACTTTAGAAATACTAATATCATACTATAATATCACGAGTCGCTCAACACCCGACAAACACACAACTGTACAAATAGTTGTATTATTAATTGCCCATTTATATTAATTTATATTAAATTAAATTAATATAGATATGTGTATTGCTTGATTCATTATTGACCTGTAAGTAGTCAAATTAAATATTTAAAAAAAATACTGGATTCTGCCAATAAACCCCCACCGGGTGTTTGTTTACTATTGTAGAATTGAAACCATAAATATATAAGAACGACTTGATCTCTGTCCTCAAAGGTAGGCGTGGCCTGGTGGTAATAGTTTATCACTTCAGCTGGTTGGCTGTAAAATTAAGTTTTGGTTAGAGGGAAAGTTTTCAAGAGCATCAAGTTTCACAATATGTTTAAACTTTTTTTATTTGACATAAATATAGATAAATGATGTTTCATGCATCACATTCCACCTATCCTCACTATTTAAGAAGGAAAGGCAGCTTCAATCAGCTTCTTTCTTTACACTTTCAGCTTCCTTGGTATTGTTATGACGAAGATTGTACAAGAAACTCTAACCGGGATTTTATCAGCACTCATTTCTCCTGGGATATTAAAGCCCGTAACGACATCAGCCGCAGCGCAGGGTCTCACCACACGGTGCCCCAGAGTCCACGTCATGGACAACCTGTAAATGACCCCTCAGCGCATGTGTGTGTGTGTGTAACACAGTAATGTGTTACACACACACACACACTCTCACACACACACACACACACCTGCACTACTCTTCCTTTTCCTCCCCACCTTTCAGCAGCCCTATAACACAGTTGATCCAGGAGAATTGAAGCCGTCTCTTGGTGTTGCCATGGTGATTTCTCAATTGCCCTCTGCATGTTTCTAAGTGACTGAGGTCACAAGCAAGAGAGGAACGTATTCATGAGAACACATGTAGGAGAGCAGAGATGGATTAGTAAACCTCTCTGTTCTTAAAGTTTTGGCAATCTGACACATTTAAAAAAATCTCAAATAGTTTGGTGAGCTGTACCATCCCAGTGGGTTATGGAAACAACAGATTGTAAACAAAAGGCTGATGGGAAATCTACCGACATGTGTAGATTTCCCAACTTAGAAATACCAGGAAGTGGCTTGAAGTTGGAAAACCTCTCAGAAGAGATACTGAAAGAGATAGAAGCCACGAATCATCAAGAGGTTCCAGAAACACTGGATATCATACTTCTCCTCCAGAGCACCGTAGACGTGGAGTTGATGGGTAACACGATGGCGTCCACATCATGTCGCTGTGTGTGTTGCTCCGCAGCTCTTCCCAAGTTCCACACCCACCCTCTGTCCATGTCCGTGGACGAGGGAGGCGTAGCGCGCTTCCAGTGTCAGATCAACGGAGTACCTGAGGCCAACATCACCTGGGAGAGAGAGAGAGTGGCGCTCAACACCACCGACAACAGGTGACACACCCGTCAACACGTGTCCAACACATATCCTCATCCCTCTAACTCCTTTACTGTATTGGATATATCCTTCTGACATCAAAAAGTGGGTTGGAGAGATTCGGAGACAATGCACTTAATCAGAATATTGAGTTTATTCCCATCAAGTACACGTCAGGAAGCAAACGCCTGCAGGCCGTTTGGAGATCTTTCAGGCACCGAATTGAGAAAGTCTGATAAACATACATTTGAACATATGTTTTATACACAAGAAATGAGGTGGAGTACATTGTTATCCGTCTTCCGTGGACCAATCACATGCAGGCATAATTACATCATTCCAAGACTGAATAACTAAGTCTGACCCCAAACCCGTTAGACCCCCATGTTCATATCTTAATGGCCTTTGGGCCCTAATTAGAGACCGGTGAAAAACAAGCAATGTGCTAGCAATGATCTACTAACGTCGCTGCGCCCAGGCCTGATGACATGTGTTCTTCCAAAGTCGAGGCATGTTATATAGATTTGTAAACCTTTGAGTTCTGACTTTGCATGTTCTGGATAAACTGATATTACAAAGTATATGCAAATATACTACAACTGCACCACCTCTTTCTGGAACATCCTCTCCTCCCTGTCCAGGTACACTCTCCTGCCAATGGGCATCCTCCAGGTGACCGGCGTGAGGCAGGTGGACGCCGGGGTGTTCCGCTGTGTCGCCAGCAACTCCGCCAACACTCGCTTCAGCCACGAGGCCATGCTCAAGATCACTGGTAGGGGACCTGTGCAGGGTTCGTACGCTCATGGAAAACCTGGAAAAGGCCTGGAATTTTAAAATGTTCATTTCCAGGCCTTGAGAAGTCATGGAAAAAAGTTAAATCACAAAAGTTTGGGAAAAGTCATGGAAATTTATTATATTCACTTTTATATTCATTCCGAGTTTGAAATAATGAATATGTTTTAGAAAGAAAGACTCAAAATATAAGCCGGCGTACGCTCTCATACTGGCGGCGCAATTTTCTTTTTTTTCCGCGCTGCAAGTGAACGCACCTTAACTGGAAAGTTCGCTGGCCGTAGCTCGGGAAGCAAATGTTTATTCTTTAAATAAAATACTGTCTCTTATTCATTTGTTTCATTAAATGTATACTGTATGCTTTGGAATTCACATTGTTTGAATACTAAATGTTCTAACTTTTACATGTATAAACCGAAATTTCAGTTTGGTCATGGACATTTGGTTTAAAGTCATGGAAAAGTCATGGAAAAATCATGGAAATCCTTTGGTCAACATGTGTAAGAACCCTGCTGTAGCATACATGGAGTTAAAGAGAGTCAACAATGGCCCCAAAGTGTGGGTGTATAGCTAATGGCCGTCTCTGATGTTACAACGTAGGTGACATCCGTCTTCACCCATTGCTTGTATCCCAAAAGCCTTTGACCACTACCCCCGTGTTGCTTCCCTTCCTCCTCTCAGGTGGAGCTCTCAGAACATACAAGGAGCCGTTCATCCTGTCCGGACCCCAGAACCTGACCATCATCGTCCACCAGACGGCCATCTTGGAGTGCATCGCCACAGGAAACCCCAAGCCCATTGTTTCCTGGAGCAGGCTCGGTACCACTGCACATTTCTAATACACCCTCAATGTACTTGATCAGACGATAACAACGAATAAGAACTGTGAGCGTGGTTTGAGTTGTGTTTCCACCTCTGTGTGTCCACTAGACGGGCGCTCCATCGGGGTGGAGGGGATCCAGGTTCTGGGGACCGGCAACCTGATGATCTCCGACGTTTCCCTGCAGCACTCGGGTGTGTATGTGTGTGCTGCCAACCGGCCCGGCACCAGAATGAGGCGGACGGCTCTGGGCCGACTCGTTGTGCAAGGTGAGGCCCAAGTTCCCCGTTTGTTATCTGGAAAAAAATCACATACATTTTTTCATTTCAATTCAGTTTATTTGTATAGCCCAGTTTCACAAATTACAAATTAGTCTCGGAGTGCTTTACAGTCTGTACACATAGACATCCCTGAGCCAAAACCTCACATCGGATCAGGAACAACTCCCAAATAACCCTTCAGGGCAATTGTAACCATTCGCATCCGTACATTGACTTACACCAAAAGTTCACAACGCTTTTGGTTTCAAGACTCAACATTTCTGTTCATGAAGTCTTCGAGCTAACGTAGCAACGTGTGAGTTGGCCACTGTGCGTGTTCATCGCAGAAATGCAGGAGCTGTTTCTGAATCCCGAGTTTCTGTCCTAGAGCATTCTGCAAGGTGATCATAAATGTGTTTTTAGATATATTAAGTTCTGTTGTCTTTCTAGCTACAGCTGCTGCGGTACTAACGTCAGTTTAAGACGGCAGCTCGTGGGTCACACCAACACGCTGGATGAATGGGTGGATGATTAGATTGATGGATGGATGGATTGATGGATGAATGGGTGGATGATTAGATGGATAGATGAAGGGATGGGTGGATGAATGGGTGGATGAAGGGATGGATGGATGCTGGCTGTAAGTCGAAACGCCTCCAGGAGATTCACGCCGAGGGGGCTGGGGGTCATCGAGAGACCGACAGAGCGTGTGGATTATTATTAATATTTTGTAAAGTCATATTTCTGTTCAGTCTCTGAGAAATACATCTCCGGCTGGATTCACTGCGGTTTGTGTTGTGCTGCTTCCTCTGAGAAGAGGATGGGAGGATGGGTTGTGAGCGTGAGGAAGAGATCTGCCTTTTGCACGCAGCATAAAGCCACAGGACCAGTCGTCATATTTCAATACTCTTCAGTAGTTCAAGACATTTCAAACCATTCCCATGGTTGTGTTCGTCTTTGCTGCTTGACTTGTGTTTGAAGCAATTGGCTTACGTCTCGGAGCCAAAGCATTGCTTTAATTTGGTAAATGGTTTCATTATTGATTGATGATTGAGCGAGAACCCAACACACCTCTTTTACTGCTGGACACAATATTCAACCAGCATTTTACAAGCTCATGTAGGTGATGCTCTTATGAGCTTTGTATTTCACTAATAAAGTAGTCACAATCTGGGCAGCTGAGGACAATATGTTCAGACTTGTATGGGTCAAACACCATCATTTCCCATGATGTAACTATTATCATATAATTATTAAACCCTACCTCTTAAATGTCAATATCTCTCAAACACTTAAGTGCAGGCGCTCTCTTCAGAATTCTAGTCTTAACCCAAACAACATAAGGGTTTTTATCCCAGACTTCGTAGAGGTTCTCCATATATATATATATATATATATATATATATATATATTAATAATAATAATAATAATTTATAATAATAATGTATAGTAATAATAATGAATAATAATATATAATAATTATTATTATTTATAATAATAACAATAATTTACACTTTAGAATTAAAGTCTCTACTCTGGATTATAAAGCAAAAGAAAGACCGGAGCACATTTCATTTTTGTAATCTCATAAGAAGGAAAAATATATATTTTTTATGAATATAGATTTATATAATTAAGCTTTTACTTCATCCATTTTTTGTTGTGTCTGACTTTTTGAGCAGATCGTGTGATAACTGACCTTGTCACTATCTCAGTGATTTGAAGTTTCTATTTCTAGATAAGAGGCGGGGCAGATTTATAATATATTCAACAGTTTATTCATCTTTTGGGGTTTGAGAGAGAAACCCAGTTCCCACAGATTTAGAAATGGAAATGTCCTCATTATGCAAATTAGATTCCTTTTTTCTTCTTCAATGGAGCTGTTAGACAATGCCCAGTCATAATATGGTGAGAGTGAACATGGATATTAAAACCAGAGTGACAATATTTATATGTCACAGATCATGTGATTTTACGGTGCATATGGTAGCACATAAAATATGACTTTATATATTTATATGTTGTAAGTCTGTTTAACATTTATGGACTCCGATAACTTTTAACATGATTTAAATCTGGTCAAATTAAGAAAAAAAGTGTAGCTGTAGAAAACAAATAGGAATACAAAGTGTGCACGAATGATTGTAAATCAACGACGAGGTTAGACTCAGAATCAGAGAACAAAGTTCTATAAAATGTCTTAAAGTTATCACTTCGCAGGCTCTAACTCGGCTTTCTAAGAAATAGAAGGGAAAAAAATTAAATCTAGAAAACAAAAGCAATTTGAGCAATAAAATAATAATATCATGTTTGTTCTTGTTCATTTGTCTGTTTTAACGATAAACTCACGTGCAGGTGTAAATATAATATATCATATTTAATATTTAATATATAATATATAATACAGCTTGAATGTGAAGACCTAAATGGTGAATGTCCTTATTATCCAGCTGCAGTCAATACGGTGGGAACTCGTGAGACCGGCTGCTGTGTGTGTGTGTGTGCGTGTGTGTGCGTGTGTGTGTGTGTGTGTGCGTGTGTGCGTGCGTGTGTGTGTGTGTGTCCACGGTCATGGTCACGATGAAGGGACAAAGAGGACGACATACAAAGAGACACAAAGGTGGAGGACAGCTAGACGGTCAATGCAGGGTGCGAGGTGCACGGGGGGGGGGGGGGATGCCAGGGGAATTAATGACCTACGACTTCTGACCCCTGACCTGGGGATGCAGGGTGTGTGTGAAAACAGTTGGAGGGAGGTGTGTGTGTGTGGGGGGGGGAGGAGCTGGAGTCAGGACAGACGGATGGAGGGGTGCACAAAGGAGGCGTGGTCTCAGGGTAAATTAGGGAGAGCAGGAAGATGAATAGGGGGGAGGGGTCATGGCAACCAGAGAGACACAAAGAATGGACAGCCATATTGGCCAATCCCTCCATCCCTCCTTCCCTCCTTCCGCCCCTCCCTCCCTCCCTCCCTCCCTCCTCCTCGTCTCGACCTTTTTCAGGAGAGATGAGCTGCAGATCTTTTCTCATGCAGATCCCGTCAGACCTCGTCCTCACAGGACACG
Organism: Liparis tanakae; assembly: GCA_036178185.1. Taxonomy (NCBI): domain Eukaryota; kingdom Metazoa; phylum Chordata; class Actinopteri; order Perciformes; family Liparidae; genus Liparis; species Liparis tanakae. Next base: position 20,210,139 of record CM070106.1, read on the forward strand.
TGGACATCAGCAGAGGCTCCTCCTCCTCCTCCTCCTCCTCCTCCTCCTCCTCCTCCTCCTCCTCCTCCTCCTCTGTACCCGCTGAGCCTCAGGACTTCCTGCCCAAACTGGACTTATTTCAAGTTCTGTTTCAAGGTCGTGTAGTTGATGTCAAAAAGGAAGTTACAGGAGTGGACTGAAATAAAGCCGAACACTAAATGTATAAACAAATACTCCAGGTGCTTCATCTAAGTATTTCAATGTCATCTTGCTAAATACCTAACCTCAAAAGCAAATATAGTGTTATGTAAAACATATTGCACTGATTGTAACTTCTTCCCAAATATAATTGGTACTGGATTACATAGGTTAGTTGTTTCCAGTTAACATTCTTGGAAATACTTAAGAGGTTAGAGGACCTTTAAAGTATTACACATAAAAATACTCTTTGCAGTTCAGTGCAATAATATTTAGAATATTTTAATGTTTCTTCTTTATTTAATATTATTTAAATACATTCACTCTTCATCCAATCTGTATTGATGTGAATGTAGTTCTGTTTAGAGCCCCCACACACACACACACACACACACACACACACACACACACCTCCCCTCCTCCTCCTCATAAAGGAAAAAATATATATAAAAATAAATTGTGAGGTCAACAGAATCAGCGATCAATAGCAGATGGACTCTGAGGACCGGTCAGCGGAGGACGCCGACACGGTCCAACGTGATGGATGGACAGCAGCTAGAATGAGCACACACACACACACACACACACTCACCCCCACACACAGACACACACACACACAGACACACACACTCACCCCCACACACAGACACACACACTCTCTCTTACACACACACAGATATACTCACACTCACCCCCACACACAGACACACTCACACTCACACACACACAGACACACACACACACACAGACACACACACTCTCTCTTACACATACACAGACACACACACACACTCACACACACACACACACACAGACACACACACTCTCTCTCACACACACACAGACACACACACACTCACCCCCACACACAGACACACTCACACTCACACACACACAGACACACACACACACAGACACACACACTCTCTCTTACACACACACAGACACACACACACACACACACACACACACAGACACACACACTCTCTCTCACACACAGACACACACACACTCACACACACTCACACACACACACACACTCACACACACTCACACACACTCACACACTCACACACACTCACACACAGACAGACACACACACTCACACACACACACACACACACACAGACACACACACACTCACACACACACACACAGACACACACACACACACTCACACACGCACACACACTCTCACACACACACACAGACACACACACACTCTCTCTCACACACATTCACACACGCACACACACATATGCACACACAAACACACACATTCACACACACACACATGCACACACATTTGATATATTAGTGTAAATTGTCTTGATATAGCTAATCCATAATAATAATAAAAAAATGATAAGTTTAGTGATTTGAGACTGATGATGAAGATGAGGATGAGGATGAGTCGCAAGAGATATAAAGCCGTGTGCCATCGGCGTAGCACTGAAAGTGGAGACCGTGGTGGAGTAGGATGTTGTCAGGGGGAACAAGTAGAGGATGAAGAGGAGGGGACCGAGTCCTGGACCTTGAGGGACACCTTGAGGGTCCGGGGCTGTCAGACCTGAATGTATTGATGCTAACGAACTGTTGGCGGTCGGAGAGGGAAGACCTGAACCCGGAGAGGCTGAGCCTGTAATGAGGAGGGAGGACTCAAGACGGGGGAGGAGGAGGGAGGGTTGATAGTCAAAGGCTGCATGAGGTCCAGTAGGATGCTGAGGAAGTGGTCATCAGAGGGGAGACAACGTGTCGTTTGTTTTGGCTGGCAGGTGTTTGTTAAATCCTACATGAAGACATTTCAAATAGTTAATCACCTCACAAGGTATATTACAGGAATATAAATGGAAACGCTCTGACCAAAAGAAAGAAAGAAAACTGGATGAATGCGTCCTTATTGAAATGGCCATCCTCCTGAACCCCTCCCCCCCCCTCCCCTTTGCTTATGGCCGGGTGGTTGGGGGGTGGGGGTGCACAGGGGGTGTTGAGGTCAATAGATCAATGAGATGCTGAGCGTGGGCTGAAGTGGGAGGGGCTTTGCTGCTGCCCATATTGAACAGACATCCTAGAGGTATCCCTCTTGCATGTTTTTTGTTCAGAAGCTTTGATACCTCACCACGTTGCGTTGGATGCATCGTTACGTATCGACCACAGCCCTCGGTTAAGATGCTGCGATTACAATTTTACTAGCCGATAACCATTTTTAAAAGTTTGACCTGCAGATTCTTTGCCTAAAATAAAAATAACAGCAAGGCTCGAATGTTTTCACCACTGTTCCAAAATTCTGTTTCACCCGTCTTGAAGTCAGTCCATTCTAAATGTTGTCTTGTTACTCTGTTTTATTTTCATAAAAACACCTGCAAGTCAAATTAGTATCATACACCGTTTTGTCTTTATTCGATTTAAACTAGTTCAGAGCGAGTTTTAGAAAGTTAAAGAAGTCATATTTTATCTCAATCTTATTTATTGATATAATTGAACCTTCGATCAGAACACATCTTTACTGAGTAGAGCTTGACGCAATGAACGGCAATCACATCTTTGCGTAAATACATTATTTTAGATAATGTATCAATGACATGATGAAAGGTTCATGAGTCTGATGTGTAGATTCATATAGTGTCTCACCTCCCTCTGCCTCTCCTCTGCTCCTCCTCTGCTCCTCCTCTGCTCCTCCTCTGCTCCTCCTCTGCCTCTGCTCAGCTCCCCCTGAGATCCTGCAGTGGCCGCAGTCCGTCTCCAGGCCAGCAGGGGGCAGTGCTGTGTTCACCTGTGTGGCCCAGGGCGTCCCCGAGCCTCACCTCATCTGGCTGAAGAACGGCAAGGTGCTGACGCCCGGACACAACGTCAAGCTGACCAATAACAACAGGTGGGCGGAGTCAATACACGGAACATGACGTCAGTCCCTCGGTAGTGGGAGTAGTAGTAGTAGTAACACAGTCTAGCTGTAGTAGTAACACAGTCTAGCTGTAGTAGTAACACAGTCTAGCTGTAGTAGTAACACAGTCTAGCTGTAGTAGTGGTAGTAGTAACACAGTCTAGCTGTAGTAGTGGTAGTAGTAACACTGACTAGGTGTCATAGTAGTAGTAGTAGTAGTAGTAACCCTGACTAGCTGTCATAGTGGTAGTAGTAGTAGTAGTGGTAGTGGTAGTAGTAACACTGACTAGCTGTAGTAGTGGTGGTAGTAACACTGACTAGCTGTAGTAGTAGTAGTAGTAGTAGTAGTAGTAGTAGTAGTAGTAGTAGTAGTAGTAACACTGACTAGCTGTCGTAATGGTAGTAGTAGTAGTAGTAGTAGTAGTAGTAGTGGTAGTAACACTGACTAGCTGTAGTAGTAGTGGTAGTAGTAACCCTGACTAGCTGTCGTAGTAGTAGTAGTAACCCTGACTAGCTGTCGTAATGGTAGTAGTAGTAGTAGTAGTAGTAGTAACACTGACTAGCTGTCGTAATGGTAGTAGTAGTAGTAGTAGTAGTGGTAGTAACACTGACTAGCTGTAGTAGTAGTGGTAGTAGTAACCCTGACTATCTGTCGTAGTAGTAGTAGTAACCCTGACTAGCTGTCGTAATGGTAGTAGTAGTAGTAGTAGTAGTAGTAGTAGTAGTAGTAGTAACCCTGACTAGCTGTGGTCGTGGTGGATGTGGGCAGTGTGTTGATCTGTGTGTTGTCCTGCAGCACTCTGGCTCTGACCCGTATCGGCTCAGAGGACGAGGCCATCTACCAATGCATCGCGGAGAACAGCGCCGGCACCAACCAGGCCAGCGCCCGCCTGGCGGTGGCCCAGGACCAGGAGCTGCCCGGCGCCCCCCAGGGCCTGGCGGGCAGCGCGCTGTCCACCACCGCCCTGCAGATCACCTGGAGCCAGCCGCCGGCCAGCGGCACCGACAGCATCATCGGATACGTCCTGCACATCCGCAAGATAGGAGGTGAGTGACGGCACGCACACACACACACACACACACACACACACACACAGCAAGTCTACGAGAAACAAACCATCTGTGTCCTGAGAGCACAAGGTACCTGGTTCGATCCCCGCTCTCCCCATAGTTGCATGTCAAAGTATACTTGAGCGTTGTGTGTGTGTGTGTGTGTGTGTGTGTGTGTGTGTGTGGTTCAGACCCTGACAGTCTGGAGCTGCAGGAAGCGATCAGTAAAGGGAGCTTCCAGCATGATGTGGCCAACCTGGAGGCCGCCACCACCTACTCCCTGTACCTGAAGGCCTACTCCCCTCTGGGCGCCAGCCAGCAGTCCCACACCGTGGTCACCACCACGCTCGGGGGCGGTAAGAGCACCACACACCAGATGAATTCTAGTTTCAATTCAGTTTATTTCATATAGTCCAATATCACAAATTATTACTCCCCACAGAGGGCTTTACAATCAGGACACACATGACATCGCTGACCTTTGACCTCACATCGGATCAGACGAGAGAAAATAAAAAATAATATAAGATTCCGAAGTCCAGTAGAAGCTAGAGAAGTCGTGTTGAAAACAATAGCATAAGTTAAATATCCCGAAATGCTCAGCAGTCAAATAAACTTGAAATTTAAGAAAGGGCCCCTAAATTAATTCTGCTGTAATCTGGCGCGATAGACAAAATGACAGAGTTGCGGGCGAAGATTTTTTTTTAACTCAAACTCAAAAGAGCCATATGCGTCACCAGAAGAGCCACATATGGCTCAGAGCCAGAGGTTCAGACACCTGATCTATCTAACTGGGTATCTACCACACTGAAGTACACGTTATATACCTGAAGGGGGCGCTACAAGGGAAACACTACATAATGAGGCTTTACAATTGCTTTGGTATAAAATGAAAAATGGTGTATAAGTTATTCATCAGTAAATTGACATTTAATATTGCTTTGGCATAAAATAAGAAATGGTGTATACGTTATTCATCAGTAAATTGACATTAAAATGGCTTTGGCATCAAATGAAGACGCCCTCCCTCCAGAGGTCCACGTTGGTACGAACGTGTCTTTGCTCGGTGTCTTCGTCAGTCTCCATCAGCTTGTGTCCCTCGTCTCTTTCTGCCTCCAGTGCCGGCCTCTCCCACCTTCTTCACCAAGGTGGTGAACTCCAGCGCCGTGCAGGTGCTCTGGGAGCTGCCCAGCAAGGCGGGCCGGGCCGAGGGCTTCAGGCTGTCCTACCGCAGGGTCCCCCTCGCCGACTTCCAGGGGCCCGTCCAGCTGCCCTGTCACATCAACGCCCACACCATCTCCTCGCTGGGTGAGAGAGCGTCTTCAGTGCTCGCCGTGACACCTCCGGGCCCGTAACCATGGCGACGCGCTCGTCTTCCCAACCTGCGAGGAAAAAAATGATTAACGTGTAACACGAGCCCTCGGCTGCACGGCGCCTTCATGGAACCTTTCCCGGAGAAATTCATTTACAAAATTATAAAAGAATGTGTCATTGACACCTGGAGTAGATGATGATGTGTTTAACAGTCATACTCCTCTAGAGCTCATTTAGTCATGTGACTTATATTATTTAAAGGTCCATCTCTTTCTGGCGCGCTCAGTGTGTCTTCATTCATCTCAATAATTCAAACTAAATACTGACCAGCAGCAGAGGCTTCTATGTCTATAATGCGTTATAAAAAAGCTGATTGACAGATGGAGAGATGTGAACCCGCTCACGTCCCCGCTCACATCAGAATCAGAAGAATCAGAATGTAGTTTATTACCAAGTAGGTTTACACCTACCTGGAAACACCTACCCACTTACATCCCGCTCGCCTGCTGAAGTGTCCTTGAGCAAGACCCTGAACCCCCAGCGGCTCTCCACTGCAGCCCACTGAGGATGGGTTGATGCAATAGTCCATATGTTTATGTTATGTTAGGGTCTGGTGGGGTCGAGGTGAATTCTCAGGACGAATACACGGGGGCCCTTTAAGAGAAGGGGCGTAACCCTGGTGACGGGGGTGTTAAACCAGGAAGTAAATGTCAATACGTTTGTGTTGATAAGAGAAATCATCCTGAGGGAACACCAGCCTCCTCTTCCTTCCACAGACCACCAGTATGACCAATACATACGTGTTGTTGTGTTGATGTTAGCTACTGCTGGTGTGCAGTAGCTCCTCCCATCAGGGCGTGAATGGGGGGATGATGTCGTGTGGTGGTAAGGAGCTCTGTGTGGTCAGAGGAGAGGAGACCTCCACAGGTCATGTGGTCAGTCAGGCCGTGTCTGCTGGTCACATGACCTCATGCAACGGGAGATTCTGGTTCGTGGGTTTAATGGCGATCTGCAGCTCCTCCCCCCCGCCTCACGCCTCCTGTGACCCCGTGTGTCCCAGACCCCGGCGCCGTGTACGAGCTGAAGCTGGTGGCCTACAACGGGAACGGAGAGAGCGACTGCTTCACCAGGCTGGTGTCGCTGGCCGAGGAGCGCGGGAGTGACCCGGCCAGCGGTGAGTGGGAGCCGGAGCGGGAGCCACGAGGCCTTGGCAAAACAACAACAAACAACAACATGTATACATATATATTTATGTTCTGCTCAGTGGACGATCAGTCAAAGGGAACACCTCTTATCTTTGAGTTCAAACTATTACTGCGTCAATGAAAATAAAATAATTAAATATTCGCTGTCAGAGCCCCGCCCTCGTTGAACTGCCAATGGATGAATAAATAAAAATCTAGATCTAGTTGTCTGATTAATTTAAAAGTGTCTTTTTTTTCCAACTCTTCATGAGAGTTTAATTTAGTTCTAATAATAATACGTCAACAATTGTTTTTATTCTGGTTTTATAATCTCATAACTACAACAAACTATAGTTTTTGCATATATAATATGACTGTTTGTGTGTATATATATATATATATATATATATATATATATATATATATATATATATATATATACAACTCAATCAATTGTGGTATTAAATAGCTTTTTGTGGCTCCAGACACATTTTATTTGGTGGAAAATGTAAACGGCCAAATGGCTGTTTGGATAGGAAAGCTTGCTGACCCCTGGGCCGGACCAGGTCCTGGACCACTAGGCTAGACCAGGTCCTGGACCAGGAAAGTCACATCTCAATTAGTCACTCTGTATTATCCACTGATCTGTAGGCATCCTCAACACAAACCTCAATAAACATGTTCCGATGTGTGGAGGAGGAGGTAATTGGTCCTTTGTCACTTTATACCTGGAGGAATCCAAAATAAAGCCTCGTCTTGAAGACCACGTTGTCTCTGGACAGAAAGATCTCTTAATGAAAAGGCTGCAGGCAACCAGAGCTGGTTGAGGATATGACCCCCGTGTGGAGCCCCCCTGGAGGAGGACATGTGTGGGACATGTGTGGGACATGTGTGGGACATGTGCTGAGGACGCTCCTCACTGCTGCTGTGCTGCTTTCAGGGGGAGACAGTCTGTGCCAGTGCAGGGAGGGGGAGGCGTCTCTGGGCAGCATCGTCATCGGCATCCACATCGGCACCGCCTGCATCATCTTCTGTGTGCTCTTCCTCATGTTTGGGTACCGGCGCAGGTAGGAGACCACGCTCTTCACGATGCAGTCCTACTCCATCGTGTAGGGACGCTCCACTGAGCGGGCTGTCGGGACGCAAACCTGGACCGGCCGTGTTCCCTGGTTATTTGGACAATCCTGCACCGTTAATGAATGATTGAGTTGTATTTAGTTTAGAGTGATGCTCCTCCAGCTGATGGTGCGTTGTGCGTGGTGTCTTCTCTCAGTCTGTTCTGCAGTAAAGGGACTCAGGACAGCTGGTCCGTCCCGAGGGACAACACCGGGCTCCGCGGGCTGAAGGACGGGGCGACCCGGCCCGGGGGGGAGTTACCACCTCAGGTACTCACGCAGGTGTATTTGTACTTTTAGAAGTAGCATTTATAAGCCAGGGCGAACACACGTGTACTGTAAGGCCGTAGAATTGTGTTTTTATTGATTCCAATGAGGACATTGTAAGTGTCTGTATGTTGTCCACACAGTTAGTTATAGATTATAGGAACTATATATTGAACATCCTAATCTAGAAGTCAAATTAATTATGTCTGATGCATTCGCACAGCAACGGGGATTTAAACATAAAACATTCAAATAAAATAAATGTCCCTTTGGTTGAGGGCTTCCACATATGTTGTTAAAGTGACCTGAGACAAATAGAGCTCTTGTAAACACAGACGGTACGGTAGTAAATCTACCGTGAATTCCGAACTATAATTTTTGTAAGAAGAATTTAATTGCACATAAATAAGCTGCAGGTGTCCCGTTGAAAGACGAGATATTAACGCGACGAGATGGTGCAGGAAAGATTTGTTTTAGACTTTTAATTAAATAAATGCTGGTAACAGCCACAACTACATACGTACCGCCAATGTTCTTTTTCAGAACAATTCTGTTAACAGAACTAAAGTTGTTTTCTTCCGTATCGGAATTGAACAGCACACGTGTTCTGACTGAAAATATAGGAACCAACCAGGAAAAGTCCTGGGTCACCTTCACCTTCGTCCTCCTGAGCACTAAAACCATTGAAGTCGTCTTCTTCAGTGTCGGAATTAAACCGCCTCTTCGTCTGCCGAGGCTGTTCATTGGTCCGACCGGTTGGGTGACTTCGTGGTGTCAGAGACTCTCAGCCCCCAGTCTCAAAGCACGCGGTATGCGAATTTACGGAAGACTTTATACATTACATCGAATTTAGCTAACGCTTTTATCCAAAGTGACATACAATCATGTTACATTCATACACCGTAGACACAGGGAGACTTCAGGGTTGAGTGTCTTGCTCAAGGACACATCGACTAGGGCGGGGATTGAACCTCCAACCCCGTGATTGAAAGACGGACCAGCTTCCCACTGACCCATAGACATCCAAGACTTCACAGAAGAATAATAGAATGATGAATAGTCTTATTGTGACATCACTGCAGTGGCTCCTTGGTGCGTATCTGATTCCTTGTCTGTGTCCTTCCCTTGTCTCCTTCCTCCTCTTCCTGTGAGCAGGTGGTCTGTCCCGCGCAGTACCAGGTGGTCATTGAGCAGCACTTGTCCGGGTTGCCTGGCACGGACACTGGCTAACACCTGGTCATCATTATCGACGTCCACCCCCCTGTCCTCCCTGCAGTCTGCTCCTCACTTAGGAAACACCTCCACCTTCTCCACCTCCTCCTCCACCTCCTCCTCCACCAAGGAGCACCCTCTGTGCCCTTTAACAGATTTAGTTTAGCCCCAAACCGGCTGCTAGTCACCTGAAAGTAACTTCCACAAAACTGTGACAGACTGCATACAGGGCCGGGGTACATCCTGGTCCTCTACCCCCCCCCCCCCCCTCCCAAACCTCGTCCTCCACCTCTACCTCAAACCAAAGCGTATTGCCTTTATTGCCTGTGTGCATGTAGAACACGCCTTCACAAGAGCATCGCCCCACCAGACGACGGCCTGTCTTCCTCCTCTTCTTCTTCTTGCATGTCCGCCACAGCGGGAGTCTGTTCCATGTTCCAGAAGCAGCAGAGTATGTTCCTCAGACCTCCCGTGTTCAGCCGACTGGTGAAGATGTGCACTGTGGTCCTCGAACCTCAAATGAAGACGTCCACAGTGACTCTTGACTTTGCCTTCAGTTCCTCTGCAATAAGAAAGGGATAGAAACTCAGTGGCCTTCGCGAACGCCTTATGAAATGATTGTCCATCACCGTACGAGCCGCTCAGAGGAGCCGTCTTTACTCCTCAGACAGAACCTGCACACCTCCAAAGAACGCTACCTCAGTCTGACAGGAATGTCTGAGCCATAGTGGAGGCCGATGGCCAACGGTAGCCGGACCGCGCTGCTCCAAGTCTACCTCAACCAAAAACCAAGGGCAACCCTTCCCCTTGAGCACATATTCCCTCGACCATGCCAGTGTTCTGTGCCAGTCACCAACCGGGCCGGGCCGGTCCAGAGAGCGCTCAGCAGACCCCCGCGGCCGGGCCTGGACGGAGCCTCGCGGTTCCAGAGATCCACGAGAGCCTCAGCAACTTCCTGTTGAAGCCGAGTCGCCTCCCGTTTCCTCCACTAGTTCCTTCACCTTCAGGAGACCCCAGGAGGCCGTGTCGCCTCGCCTACTTGTGGCTTCCTGTGACCTTTAAAGACCCTCGACATCAGACATGTCTGTGCAGAGCTTTTGGACTCATGAATGCTTCATGAGGCCTTTTCTCTCTCCTATGAAGTCCACCAAACACAATAAGTTCAAACAAACAGGAGCTTGTTGGGCCTGCAGGACGGAGCCTAGAGGCCGTGATGCCGGGCCACGCCTCCAGAGGCCGAACCGGTCCCCGGTCCGGGACCTGGATGACTGGGTTGGTGGCGGAGCTGGAAGGCGGTACTTGATGCCTGAATGCTCGGGTTCCACCCGTCAGCCTATCCCAAAAGTAATTGTCTGAAAACCAAGCTGAATGATACCCAAAGATGTAAACATTTTGATGGTTTTCTTTATTTTCCTTTCTAGAATTACGTTCAGAGATTTTTACTCCACGTGGATTGGATTGTTCCGCTTTGAAGGGTCACCTGTGTGTGGCGCGCCCAACCGAGCCAAAAAACACTCTCACGGTTGTATCGTCATTTTAAAAACACAATATATTTGTATCTTTCCTTTTAGTTTGCTCTTTGCAGGTGCGCCCTTCAACCTGGAACAGTTTGTTTTGTTCCTCACGTTTAAATGTTTAAAGAGTAACCAAATGAAGATGTCAGATATTTTGTCAATACTTGCTTTCTTTTTTAAAGTAGTTGAATTCTTGCCAAATGTTTAGCTATCTTAAAGAAATATGTAACCAAATGCCTTTTTACCTTCAGAGTCTTTACCTTTACACTTCTCCACACCAGAGCCCAGCAACATGCTTCTGAGCGGGGTTAGAGATATAAATATAGATATATACATACAAACATATATATATATATATATATATATATATATATATATATATATATATATACATATGTGTATATATGTATGTATATATATATATATATATATATATATGTGTGTGTATGTATATGTATATATATATATATGTATAAATATATATATATATATATGTATAAATATATGTATAAATATATTTATATATATGTATGTATATATATAAATATATATACATGTATATATATGTATGTACTGTATATGTATAAATATACATATATATATAAATATATATGTATATATATGTATATGTGAGGGAATGGCTAGTAACAGGTGAACCTTGAGGGCAGCAGCTTTAATAAGAGACACAAGATTTTTCAGCTGAAATTGAATTCCATGTTGTTCGTCTGAAGGAGACATTTAAATTCAATTTCTTTAGGTTGGACAACAGTGGGTTTCCATTAAGACTTTGAATGCATCCATTCAAATGTGTGAGCAGAGCCACAAAAGGAGGCGTGTCCTCCACCACCCTTTGTCTTCCTTCAGGTGATAACCAGTAATATCCATCCCATAATCCCCAGTGCTTATCCTGTTGCGGGTTGTGGGGATCCCAGTTGGGGACATTGGCGTTCCTCCTGGAGAGTCCAGTCCATCTCAGACGAGCATTCAGCCTCTCTCCTCTCGCTCTGAGCCCACACCCACACATTATATTACTACGGTTAAAACATCCTTATTCTCCCCTAATGAGGGATTGAGTCTGCCTCGAGGTTCACCTTTTATTGACGAGTGCTTTAAGAACAGACCAGTAGAACAATAAACGACTGAAAGCTGTTGAACCAATGCGATACCAAAAAGTGTATTTGACGCGCGCGACCCCAAAGGTCGCGCGCAGGTTTTTTGTAGTGCGACGTGTTTAGAGGTCAGAGTAGTTTTTCATGTGTAAAGCTTTCGTTGCTCCTTTTGGAACGTCTCGTTCCTCCTTCCCATTCCAGTCTTTTGTTCTTCCTGCTGTGCTCAGGAAAAGGTGCCAAAGCAAATGTTTGCTTTTTTTGAAAGTTCATAATTGTTGTTATTATTATTATTAGATTGGATAACGTTCATTGCGATCATTTCTAATGTTTTCTCTTTTCTTTGAAGTGTGAATGATATGAAAATGATTGTTAGGATCCCGTTGTGATGGCCTTGGAGCGGGTGGTGAGAGTTCTCCGCCCTGCAGAGCCAGCTAGTCTGATTATGAACCAAAGCTTTATGAGTAGAAGTGTTCTGTTCTCCGACGTTCCACTGCGTAGTGTAGCTGAAGCTTTATCCTGTTAGCACGGAGGTCTTTGACCAAAATGAGAAGGTTTGGAGGACCGATGTAGACGAGCACCTGACACCACACACACACACATGGGTCAGTTCTTGGAAATCACAAAAAACGACTTAGAATTATACAACTGTAAGAAGAAACACATTTGGTTACTATCACAGATTAATATAAATGAATGCATAATAGAATTAATAAATGAATGCATAATAGATGAAACACACATTGGCTTCATGCATTACACGTTTGTTACCAGTCTTATGTCCGGTGACCAGTCATTTGAGATGCATGTGGTTGTGTTACTGGCATTACTCAGTCAGCTCACCTTCAAACATTATGAAGCTGGATTTTAAAGCGTAACACCATGTGTCCGGTGGTTAAACAACCAGAATGACCACAATAACCACAGTTTTGTTTTGTGATTTGTTTGAACTGACTCTTTTACGTTTTTCTTCCCTGAGCCTGAGAGCTCTAGTTGTAATAATATGAAGATGATGACAAACACGATAACAAAGTCCTCACTCATTACATATTCGTGTCAGTTAAAGTGTCTGTAGTTCCTCCTCTGTTAGTGAGACCCAATGACTTCTGAAGATGTCAGTCTGTCCATCTCCAAACACGCGGTCTCTGCTGAATGTCGTCCTCCTTCCTTGATCACACGCCAACAGCCTAAAACCAAATAAAGAAACACTTTTGAATTGAAGTTTTGTCTCCGAGTTTTTGATCTTTCAAAAGATTAGCTCATGTAGCCACGTGATGAGTTATGGTGCTTCTGTTAACTATTTACACTCTTTTGACACGTGACTCCTACCGTGGTATATGTATAATATATATTCATATATATATATACATATATATATATATATACATATATGTAATATATATGAATATATATACATATATGTAATATATATATATATATATTTATATATATATACATATATGTAATATATATATGAATATAAATATGTATATATGTAATATATATACTATATATATATAATAAATACATATATAGTGTTTATATTTGATTGACATCATTACATAAATATAATCCAATGTATTATAATTTGATATTTATTATTGATATAAAGCTCTTTATAACGAGGGGGTGGAGCCAAAAACATGTCGTCACCGGCCAAAAGGTCAAATTCAAGACAGTGGCCCGAAATTCTGTGTGTGACATCATGCTGACCACGCCCACATACTGTTAGCCGCGCCCATTTATTATAATCATGAGCTCAGAAACAAACACTGAGTGTTTCATCAGAATCTGAGCCTCTAACCGCTTCCATGTTGTTGAGTAAGGAAACCCTCAATTCAATAAATAAGTCCAGGGGAGGCCGGTGACTGGTTTTGAAAGTTTACTGAATAAAAGTGTGAAACTAAACAAAAGTACAAACAGTACGTAAATATAAATAATGTATGCAATACAAGTCAACAATGGAGGGACATGAGCACCGCTGGTGTCCACACCACAACACATCGAAGGCTCCTCTAGGAACTCGTAGTGAAATAAATTGATGACCATCAGCAACAGATGGATCAGATCTTTACTGAAGACGTTCCTGAGGTGCAGTGGAAAGCTCTGAATTCAGATTATTTAGCCACACATTCAATATTACTGTGTCAGGAGTCTGTAAGGGCATGCGGTGCTGAGTCTGGGTCCAAACCATTTCATGCAGGTTAAACACGGTCCACGAACCAAACATCACGGCGGATTGATAACCAGACGCTGCTGCTCTTCATCCGTACAACACACACACATGAGGGGAAGGAGGTGTCCCCGTATGGAGGCGTGACACACACACACACTGAGACCACTCACACACAGCCATGAGTCAACATGTATAAATATATGAGGAACCCTAAAGAGGCATCACTGAGATTATGTTACAACGGTCCAGAAGACTTTGTTGAGTACATAAGAGATTAATATTTGTATATTATACCTTTTTGCTTAAATACAAATGTTGCTACAGTCACACCAGGACATCGCGTACAAAGAGCTCACAGGTCACAGCAGCAGCAGCAGGGGGCAGCTTCTCTTTGGCAGAGCTGTGGAACGTCGCCATGACGACGGCCGCCGGCGTGGACGTCATTGTGAGACGCTCAGCATGACGTCACATGACATCACATCACATAATATGACGTCACATGACATCACATGACATGACATCACGTGAAATCACATCACATAATATCACATAATATCACATGACATCACGTGACATCACATCACGTGACATCACATCACATAATATCACATAATATCACATGACATCACGTGACATCACATGACATGACCTGACAGCACATGACATCACATGACATGACATCATATCAAATGACATCACATGACATAATATCACATGACAGCACATGACATCACATGACATGACATCATATCAAATGACATCACATGACATAATATCACATGACATCACGTGACATCACATCACATCACATAATATCACATAATATCACATGACATCACGTGACATCACATGACAACACATGACATCACATGATATGTATGACATGACCTGACAGTACATGACATCACATGACATTATATCAAATGACATCACATGACATGACATCACATGACATCACATCACATGACATCACATCACGTGTCATCACATGACATCACATCACATAACAGCACATGACATCACATGACATCATATCAAATGGCATCACATGACCTGACATCACATCACATGACATCACATGACATCACGTGACATGACCTGACATCACATCATCTCAAATGACATCATATGACATCACATGACATCACATCACATCATCTCAAATGACATCACATGACATGACATGACATCACATGACATGACATCATCTCAAATGACATCACATGACATGACATCATCTCAAATGACATCACATCACATGACATCATCTCAAATGACATCACATCACATGACATCATCTCAAATTACATCACATCACATGACATCACATGACATGACATGACATCATCTCAAAGGACATGACATGACATCTCAAATTACATCACATGACATGACATCACATGACATGACATCATCACATGACATCACATCATGACATCACCACTGGGTCTAAGTGGGGTTCCCGCTGTGCTGGTTGGAGCTCAGGTCGGACTCCATCTCCACGGCGGCTCCGGCTCGCCGTACGGACAGCCGGTCCACGGAGCTCGGGGAGGCGGAGCTGCTGCGGCGCCCGCGGCAACACGCCACCACGTCGGCAATGTCGGCCCGGAAGGACGGCGTGTAGAAGCTGTAGATGACCGGGTCGCAGCACGTGTTCAGGTTGCCGAAGACAAACAGGATGTGGTGCACGTACTCCGGCGTGCGCTGGATGATGGCCGGCTGGAACCAGTACCAGATCCCCAGGAGGTAGTAGGGCGTCCAGCAGATGACGAAGGAGCTGACGATGACGATGGTCATCTTCAGGGTCTTGATCCGGGCTCTGGATATCATGTCGGCCCCACTGCGCCTCAGACAGAGCTCCCCATCTGCACACACACAGCTCAATGTAATGCTCATTGTATATCTCATTGTATGTCTCATTGTATATCTCATTGTATATCTCATTGTATATCTCATTGCATGTCTCATTGTATGTCTCATTGTCTCATTGCATGTCTCATTGTAATGCCCATAGCATGTCTCATTGTATGTCTCATTGCATGTCTCATTGCATGTCTCATTGTAATGCCCATAGCATGTCTCATTGTATGTCTCATTGCATGTCTCATTGCATGTCTCATTGTAGATCTCATTGTATATCTCATTGCATCTCTCATTGTATGTCTCATTGCATGTCTCATTGTAAGTCTCATTGTATGTCTCATTGTATGTCTCATTGCATGTCTCATTGTATGCCTCATTGCATGTCTCATTCTATGTTTCTTTGTATATCTCATTGCATGTCTCATTTTATATCTCATTGCATATCTCATTGTATGTCTCATTGCATGTCTCATTGCATGTCTCATTGTAAGTTTCATTGCATGTCTCATTGCATGTCTCATTGTATGTCTCATTGTAAGTCTAATTGCATGTCTCATTGCATGTCTCATTGCATGTCTCATTGCATGTCTCATTGTATGTCTCATTGCATATCTCATTGCATATCTCATTGCATATCTCATTGCATGTCTCATTGCATGTCTCATTGTATGTCTCATTGTAAGTCTCATTGTATGTATCATTGTATGTCTCATTGTATATATATCATTGCATGTCTCATTGCATGTCTCATTGTATGTCTCATTGTAAGTCTCATTGTATGTCTCATTGCATATCTCATTGTATGTCTCATTGCATGTCTCATTGCATGTCTCATTGTATGTCTCATTGCATGTCTCATTGCATGTCTCATTGCATGTCTCATTGTATGTCTCATTGCATGTCTCATTGCATGTCTCATTGTATGTCTCATTATATGTCTCATTGCATGTCTCATTGCATGCCTCATTGTATGTCTCATTGTAAGTCTCATTGTATATATCTCATTGCATGTCTCATTGCATGTCTCATTGTATGTCTCATTGCATGTCTCATTGCATGTCTCATTGCATGTCTCATTGTATGTCTCATTTTATATATCTCATTGCATGTCTCATTGTATGTCTCATTTTATATATCTCATTGCATGTCTCATTGTGTGTCTCATTGCATGTCTCATTGCACATCAGGGTATTCCTATCATGACTGGCCAGAACAAAGAGCTCCTCCGTACTCACGTAGTTTATCAGAATATTCTAACGAGACTGTCGTAGAGTAAAATATTTCCTATTTGGAATGATTTTTTAATTAATAACCAATAAAAGTCAAAGTGCACACTGTGGCCTCGTCTCCTCCCCAGTCTGAGCTCCAGATGTCACACACCTTTTCCCTTGGCCATCTTCCCGTTGACCTTGATGAGGATGCGGGTGTAGCAGAAGGTCATGACCAGCAGGGGGAAGACGTACAGCGTCACAAAGTGGAACATGTTGTAGGCCGTCTTCTGCCACGGGTACCGGAAGCTGCCGTGAGTCACGCACTGCGTGAAGTCCACGCCGTCGGCTTTGATGGTGCGAAAGATGAACAGCTGGAGGCAGAGCGAGAGAAAACAGATGAGGAGCGGGAAAAGAATTGTACTTAGCTTTCATTAAACACAATGTGTCTCGTATGTGTGTATATTAAACAAATACACAGAGATCCACACAATCAGGCGGTCATGTGACCTGTCATTGTAATGCAGCTCAGAGTCACAAGTACGAGTCAGAACATTACAGATGGAGACTGAAGACTTTCCTCCTGATGGTCTGATAGTTAGACCTGAACCAGGTTCACCTGGTCCAGACCTAGAGATGCTGCTAGAGGCTGAGAGGAGGGGGGACGCTAGGATACACTGAGCTCCTCTCTCCTCTGGGATACACTGAGCTCCTCTCTCCTCTAGGATACACTGAGCTCCTCTCCTCTAGGATACACTGAGCTCCTCTCTCCTCTAGGATACACTGAGCTCCTCTCTCCTCTAGGATACACTGAGCTCCTCTCTCCTCTAGGATACACTGAACTCCTCTCCTCTAGGATACACTGAGCACCTCTCTCCTCTAGGATACACTGAGCTCCTCTGTCCTCTAGGAGACACTGAGCTCCTCTCTCCTCTAGGATACACTGAGCTCCTCTCTCCTCTAGGATACACTGAGCACCTCTCTCCTCTAGGATACACTGAGCTCCTCTCTCCTCTAGGATACACTGAGCACCTCTCTCCTCTAGGATACACTGAGCTCCTCTCTCCTCTAGGATACACTGAGCTCCTCTCTCCTCTAGGATACACTGAGCTCCTCTCTCCTCTAGGATACACTGAGCTCCTCTCTCCTCTAGGATACACTGAGCACCTCTCTCCTCTAGGATACACTGAGCTCCTCTCTCCTCTAGGATACACTGAGCACCTCTCTCCTCTAGGATACACTGAGCTCCTCTCTCCTCTAGGATACACTGAGCTCCTCTCTCCTCTAGGATACACTGAGCTCCTCTCTCCTCTAGGATACACTGAGCACCTCTCTCCTCTAGGATACACTGAGCTCCTCTCTCCTCTAGGATACACTGAGCACCTCTCTCCTCTAGGATACACTGAGCTCCTCTCTCCTCTAGGATACACTGAGCTCCTCTCTCCTCTAGGATACACTGAGCTCCTCTCTCCTCTAGGATACACTGAGCTCCTCTCTCCTCTAGGATACACTGAGCACCTCTAGGATACACTGAGCTCCTCTCTCCTCTAGGATACACTGAGCTCCTCTCTCCTCTCCTCTCTCCTTTTGGACGTTTAGGATACACTGAGCTCCTCTCTCCTCTTCTCTCTCTCCTTGTGGATGAGTTTTCATCTCTCCATCACACATTACTAACTGCTTCCTCAAGCAGCATCGTGGTCCATTCCTACTACTAGTTATTCATACATTCGGTCATATTCATGAATGTTTATGTAACTCTGTTCTTCTGGTCACATGACATCTATTGTTCTGTCCATCCTGGAGAGGGATCCTCCCCTCTTCCTCTCTTCCCCGGCTCATAGCTTCTTCCCAGCACCTCATCATTTCTTTTCCACGTTACTGTTACAACAGTATCTTCATACCACCGCTCTATGATGAGCTATAACCGCCCTTTGGCTTTTTATTCTCTCTTTGTGCTGCTATCTATTGGTTTGACCAACCGGAGGATGCTCGACCTCTTTGTGTGGAAGAGCTAGTCGACTGTCACTCACAGAGGGAGATGTGTCAGAGACAACGTGAGTGGAGAAGAAAGCCCAGCAGTTATCACTAATGGATCTCAGTCACATGACACGGCCGGCTGGGAGAGCATGTCCATCCTGTTGCTCTCCTCAAGGGTTCTCACCTATTTCACCCTGAAAGGCTTTTTATATTTCTTGGGAGTTGTTCCTGATCCGATGTGAGGTCAAAGGTCAGGGACGTCGTCTACAGATTGTGATTTGGGCTATTGGGCTGCATAAAACAAAGTGAAGTGAAGTGAGACCCTAGGCCTGTACCTGTGGCGAGGCCAGCAGCAGGCTCAGGCTCCAGGCCACCAGCAGCATGCGCTTGTTCCTCAGGCCCGCGTCCAGAGAGTCCAGCGGGTGCAGGATGGCCCAGTAGCGGTCCACGCTCACCACCACCAGGATGAAGGCGGCGGATTGCATGGCGAACAGCTTGAGGAAGCACAGCAGCTTACACATGACGTCCCCGGCGTACCACTGCACCGTGACGTTCCACACGGCGTCCAGCGGCATCACCACGAAGGTCATCACCAGGTCGGCCGACGCCAAACTCGCGATGAGCGGGCGGAGGTGTGCCGCCAGGCGATAGCCCCGCCCCCAGCACACGCTGATCAGGACCGAGAGGTTGCTGGCAGCCGCGAAGACGAACAGCACCACGGTGGCCGCCACCCGGCAGCGGGCGGCCGCCGTGAAGGAAGGCGCCTCCCAGGGGGGCGGGGGGGGCGGGGCCGAGGAGTTCAGAGGGGAGGAGGCCGGCGTGGAACCCCACAGGGACAGGTTGCCTGTCATCCTGACACAGGGGGAGGAAACACTGGTGATCATGTGATTCAAATGCTCTGTTTTCATTGGACGGGAAAATGTCATGTCAGTATCATGGCAGAAAGAATGCAGCTTTAACACATGACGTATAGACTTCTATACAACCAGAGGAGTCGCCCCCTGGTGGTCAGGAGAGAGAATGCAGCTTCAACACATGACGTATAGACTTCTATACAACCAGAGGAGTCGCCCCCTGGTGGTCAGGGGAGAGAATGCAGCTTTAACACATGAAGCATAGACTTCTATACAACCAGAGGAGTCGCCCCTTGGTGGTCAGGAGAGAGAATGCAGCTTCAACACGTGAAGCATAGACTTCTATACAACCAGAGGAGTCGCCCCCTGGTGGTCAGGAGAGAGAATGCAGCTTCAACACGTGAAGCATAGACTTCTATACAACCAGAGGAGTCAACCCCTGGTGGTCAGGCGAGAGAATGCAGCTTTAAAACATGAAGCAGAAACTTCTGTACGGTTGTACAGAAGAGGAGTCGCCCCCTAGAGGAGTCGCCACTGGTGGTCAGGAGAGAGAATGCAGCTTCAACACGTGAAGCATAGACTTCTATACAACCAGAGGAGTCCCTAATAATGACACTTAAAGACACTTTTCAGACCTGGTTTGTCTTTTAGTGTAACAGATGTCTAACTTCTTACAGAGGCTCATGGTCAAAGTATTTTAAGTTTTAATGATTGTAAGGTTTTGAAAACAAAGAAATACAATATGTATTTTTGCAAATAGCTCTATTAATGTCCATAACATATTTCAATTGAATGAAATTACCAAAGTGACTTACATTCAGGGTGAAGTGTCTCGCGGATTGAATGTTTAACCAGAATTACTCCAGACAGTCTTGAGTTTCTCTCCCTCCATTTCTCATGATTGCAATAATCAGAAAACTCATGTGAGTGAGCCTCCACAATGCCAGGCGAGGGCGCCCCCTGCCGGTGGACCCCTGCCCCTGCTCACAGCGCTGCTGCTGCAGCAAACAGCTCCATCTCCGCCGCCGCGCAGGCAGCGCATCCCGACGTGGTCCAGATGTGAATGAGCACAAACAAAACTATGTGTGTGTGTCTAGAGGAGTCTTCTCTCTCTCTTGTGACTCCTTGTTCCGCTCTCTCCGCTCCAGATGTCGGAGCCCGTTATAACGACGTGTGTGTGTGTGTGGGGGGGGGGGGGGGGGGGGGACGCGCCCTCGCCCCCCGCCGGCCCGATGCGGCACTGATACGGACTTAAACAGTAAATCCTCTCCGCACGCCGCGCTGCGCTGGACAACAACTCGCGGTACGAGACGCGTCCTCACCTGGAGAGCAGCCCGGCCAGCTGCCGGTGGTCCGCCGGAGAGGAGGCGCGCGGAGCTGTCCGACGGGCTGGAGCATCACCGCGCCGCACGCGCGCTTTGTCCTCCGGGCGAGGAGCCCGACACTTGTGATGAGTCAACGAGTCACATCTGAGCGC
Organism: Liparis tanakae; assembly: GCA_036178185.1. Lineage (NCBI taxonomy): Eukaryota > Metazoa > Chordata > Actinopteri > Perciformes > Liparidae > Liparis > Liparis tanakae. The sequence goes on from CM070106.1 coordinate 20,231,514, forward strand.
GCCATCAGCACGCGTGCACGCGCCACATGCGCGCACACACACACACACACACACACATATACATATCAAGACGCGTACACACACCACACACGCACCACACACCACACACGCGCGCGCACACACACAGCCGCGCGCACAAACACACTGCACTTACAGATACACACAGACGCGCACACACATACGCGCGCGCACACAGACATACACGCGCACACACCTACCACACACAGACAGACCAACACACACACAGACACCCACGCGCGCACACACACACAGACACACACAGAAACACACGCACACACGCACACACACGCACACACATACACGGTGCCTTCTACATATTAAACCCTGAGCAGCAGCTGATTGGTTAATGAAGGCGGGTGACGTGCAGGCAGCACCTGAATGACATTAGGCCTCTCTCCTAGTAACGGTCCTGTTCCTAAGCATGGTTATATGTTCATTTGTATTCATAAATACACGCGCTGTGTCCCCTCCATTCAATAACCACAGGCTCTGAACTCCGCTCCATGTGTTAGGGGATGCCGTATACCTGCAGCTAAACATAGCCTGGTGCATCATTACGAGTTATAACGCCTCCATCAATGTGTTCAATAGAGACGGTGTCACCAGAGGACATTCACATGTAGGACGTTATTTATGAGGCCGCTCGGTGAAGTGATGGTATATATATATATATATATATATATACAAATATATATATATATATATATATAGTGGGGGGGGGAGTATTTAGTCAGCCACCAATTGTGCAAGTTCTCCCACTTAAAAAGATGAGAGAGGCCTGTAATTGTCATCATAGGTAAACCTCAACTCTGAGAGACACAATGAAAGAAAAAAATCCAGAAAATCACTTTGTCTGATTTTTTAAGATATTATTGGTAAATTCCTCGGTAAAATGTGTGAGTGGTCGGAAGACTAGAAAGATATAAAGAAGAACAGGTCCTTTAATATTGAAATGTTATTTTAGTTAATGAGTTACTAGAAACTCTGACAAAAAGTACACAAATCAAAAAGTAGAAAAACATTTGCACCATGAAAACCCCAATGGTGGCTCAACCAGTCAATACAGATGTTTCTTCATATCAGTCAAAATGGTGTACGGTCTGCAATAACAAGAGCAGCATGCAGCTGTTTATGGAAACGAGACATCCTTATGCTGAAGGTTGATGGACTCCCTCCGACTCCGGTATGAGCTGTGTGCACACAGTAACCAGCAGTTAGCTCTTTGTTTATATAATCATACGAATGATATCTAATTATATCTGCCTCCAAACCAGTAGCCCCAGTGATCAAGAGGGGTTTTATACTATGATAGTTGTTCTATAGCGCCCACTATGAACTCCTTTTGGCCTTCACACAGACCAGCTGAGGGAGTGCACGTTCTGAGTGCACGTTCTGAGTGCACGTTCTGAGTGCACGTTCTGAGTGCACGTTCTGAGTTCTGAGTCTACGTTCTGAGTGCACGTTCTACGTTCTGAGTGCACGTTCTGAGACGTTACATTTATTCAAATAACGAAGGTTTCTAGTAGCAATGAGAACATTAAAGAGGCAAGTGTAAATTTTGCTAAATTCTTTTCCCTTTGATTACTTTATACTTTTTGACGGACATACAAAGTACAAAAGACAATGATTGTTTGAAATGTTGTATAAAAGTAGCTCAGGAAGACTTTGAATGTGACGCCACGCGTCTTCCTGGATCAGCATTGATTATGTTATGATCGGAAAGTGTCATTAAGAATAAATAAACCATGACTTTTAGGTTATGGAGGGTGAATTTGAGAACTTAGCAGCTAAATCACAAATACAAACTCCCCTCATAGTGCTTTAAAATCTGTACACATACGACATCCCTGACCTTTGACCTCACATCGGATCAGGAACAACTAAAAAAATAGAAGAAAACCTCTCCGGGGAAAAAGGTAAGAACCCTTGAGGAGAGCAACAGAGGAGGATCCCTCTCCAGGACGGACAGAACAATAGATGTCATTCAATTTAATTCAATTCAGTTTATTTGTATAGCCCATTTTCACAAATTACAAATTCCCCTCAGAGTGGTTTACAGTCTGTACACATAGACATCCCTGACCTTTGACCTCACATCGGACCAGGAACAACTCCCAAATAACCCTTCAGGGGGGAAAAAGGGAAGAAACCTTCAGGAGAGAACAGAGGAGGATCCCTCTCCAGGATGGACAGAACAATAGATGTCATGAGACCAGATGAACAATAGATGTCATGTGACCAGATGAACAGAGTTACAGAGTTACATACACATTCAATGAATATGAGTGAATGAGTGGATGGATAGTTGGTAGTCGGCGTGCATGGACCACGATCCAGACCTCCACGCTCCATCAGGCAGAAGGAGGTAGAGAGGAGGGATCATTGGCTCTCCTGTCACACTCTTTACAGATCAGAACCAATGTCTGATGAGGCTGGTTTTACTCTTGAACGGTGATTCCCGACTCTGGGATCTTAGCCTGGTCCAACTTGTGGAACCCCCTTAAATACTGCGGCTGACCAGTCAAGTAGTCCAAAGTCAAACAAACGTGAACACTGACATGACCAGCTGGAGGTCATGTGAATAGCAGTGATAGAGGGAATAAGCTGTGAGGTGGAAGAGGAGGGGGCCCAGGACAGAGCCCTGTGGAGCTCCTGTTGTCGGGCTTCAGACGGGGACCACTTCCTTTTCTCGTAAACGTTTGGCACATTGTCGGGGGGATCGTAGATTACGTACGATACGTCGTGTGTCCGCGACGTGGCCATGATGAGTCTCTTTCCTTGTTTAACGACACTCGATGACACAAACGCTAAATGTAACATATACCATACCTGCTCTTGATTATGGGGTGAAAGCAAATAAAAGGGTATCCCTGAAGCAGCCCGAGGTGGCGCTCCGGAATAGAAAGTGACACATTTTTGTCAGCAGCTTGTGCATCGTTGAGTGACTCACCTTTTTCATTCAGCGCCCTGTGCCCATCAAGCTGGAAACAACTTACAATTACAATTGAATAGTGGCCAAAACATGAATGTGTGTTTCTCGTTGTGATGAACATGGGGATACCTGGATCTGAACAGGTTACAGCAGCTTGGAGGAACTTGAGTGGAGACTTTGTGGAAGCATTGATCGGGTCCCAGCCAGAGTCCTCGGGGTTCTCGGGGCATTAATAAAGTTACAAATAAGTATATTCTTGACAATATTTAGAATATGGACACAAGTAGGACACTTTATCAACGGACTATTACCACTGATTGATAGTATTTTCATTATTGTATTTTTCTATAGGAATCCCAGGAAAGGCTGAGTGGATTATTCTAGTCAATCAAGATGAAAACAGAATTTAAATTGCCTTATAAGTGCCCCTCATATGGGAGTAACTAAGGTGTAATATAATTGAATGTGTTCAACTGATATTATTGAAGATGCATTGCATAAAATGGCCATTCTAATGTAACACAGGAGAAATAGCAAAACAATGAATATCGTAGCGCTGTAGGTTAAAACCTGTCAAGCCACCAGAGGGCGCCGTCTCCAATACGAACAGCTGCTGCCAACAGCATCGAGCTTCATTCATCCTCTGCAGCCGGAAACCAGGACTGTTCGTTGAGCATTATGGGATGGCCCGACTGTGTCTGGTGGACCAGCTTTTGGGGAAACACTGTAAGAAATAATCTGTATGATGTGTGATCCTGGTGTAAATAGAGCCCCATGAACAGCATGAAGATGAGATCATGGAGCAGTGCTTTTGTACAGATGTAACTGCTCATGCCAGGAGAGCAGAGGGGCCCCGGGGCCCCTCAGGGTCAACGGGGTCAACAGGGTTCAAACTGAAGACATCAAATAGATGATCAATAATGTCAATAAGTACCCACTTATCTCTATTGTCTCTTCACACGTACATACAAGCCAAGATGGAACATGTGCATCATTTACCAGTGAGACAAAGGGTCTGTTCATAATAATAATGATAATAATAATAATAATAATAATAATAATAATAATAATAATAATAATACAGCTGAGATGACACGGCCGGCCTGGGTCAGATAGGTCCAGATACACCTCCACCTCCACCTGCAGTGCCCTGTGTCCAGCTGGTCATTCCCATCCCTTCACCGTGTTGGAGCCGTGCCGGTCCTCTGAGCCGGTCCTCGGTGCCGGTCCTCTGAGCCGGTCCTCTGAGCCGGTCCTCTGAGCCGGTCCTCTGAGCCGGTCCTCGGTGCCGGTCCTCTGAGCCGGTCCTCGGTGCCGGTCCTCTGAGCCGGTCCTCTGAGCCGGTCCTCTGAGCCGGTCCTCGGTGCCGGTCCTCGGTGCCGGTCCTCTGAGCCGGTCCTCTGAGCCGGTCCTCTGAGCCGGTCCTCGGTGCCGTGGTGTGGCGGTGATCAATGAGCAGTGCTCTCGTTGTGATTGAGTCGTCACATTTCCTCTCAGGCATCCGCACTGCTGTCTAAGTGTCTGTCTTGGGTCTGTGTCCTGTGTGTGGATAGGACCCCGTTAGGAACCCATTAGGAACCCGTTAGGGACCCGCCAGGACCCCATTAGGAACCGTCTAGGACCCCGTTAGGAACCGGCTAGGACCTTGTTAGACACCCGCTAGGGCCCCGTTAGGAACCTGGAGGACCCCATAAGGAACCCGCTAGGACCCCGTTAGGAACCCGTCAGGACCCCATCAGGACCCCGTTAGGAACCGTCTAGGACCCCGTTAGGAACCCGTCAGGACCCCGTCAGGACCCCGTTAGGAACCGTCTAGGACCCCGTTAGGAACCTGTCAGGACCCCGTCAGGACCCCGTTAGGAACCGTCTAGGACCATGTTAGGAACCCGTCAGGACCCCGTTAGGAACCAGCTAGGACCTCGTTAGACACCCACTAGGGCCCCGTTAGGAACCTGGAGGACCCCATAAGGAACCCGCTAGAACCCCGTTAGGAACCCGCTAGGACCCCGTTAGGACCCCATTAGGAACCCGTAAGGAACCCACTAGGACCCAGTTAGAAACCCGTTAGAAACCGGCTAGGACCTCGTTAGGAACCCGCTTGGGCCCCGTGAGGACCCCGTTAGGAACCCGTTAGGAACCCGTTAGGACCCTGTTAGGAACCTGTTAGGACCCTGTTAGGAACCTGTCAGGACCCCGTTAGGAACCAGTTAAGAACCCATTAGGACCCTGCCAAGACTTCCTTAGGAACCCGTTGGGACCCCGTTAGGAACCTGCTAGGACCCTGTTAGGAACCTGTCAGGACCCCGTTAGGACCCTGTTAGGAACCTGTCAGGACCCCGTAAGGAACCCGTTAGGACCCCCTTAGGAACCCGTTGGGACCCACTTAGGAACCGGTCACGACCACGCTAGGAACCCGATTAAGGAACCACGTGTCTCGAGCTCCCTCTTGCCCCGGTCTGTAGCACGTTCACGTATTCACGGGGGGGCTCGTGGAGACCCGGTTACGACGTGAATGTAGAACACATTGTTTCTTCAGCCACATTTCAGAGAACACGGCTTTCCACCAGACCCAGACAACAACACTACGACCAACCAATCGCATCAAGCTCTGTGTCCACCGCGGAAATAAGTGACCAATCCGCTGCCTCGGTGCTTCAGCGGAAAGTGCCAGAGGACCAATGGGCGGTCTGTCTGGATTCACTTGGGGAAACCGAGCAGCCATTCAGCTGTCTGTCTGGCCGTCACGGAGGGTCCGCCGGACCAATCAGCGGCCTGTCTGGCTCCGCGAGGGGGTGAGCGTCTGCCGAGGCCCAATCAGCGGCTCAGTGCTGCCTACCGGTGCCGGGGACTGGTGGTGAGGAGCCGCTGCAGCGCGTCAGGACCGGACCGTGAACCCGGAGACGGTGCACACTGAGGCGAAAAGCAGACACAGGTGAGTCCGAGGATGTGCGCGAGGCCTGGCTCCGGCGGGAGACGTTTTGAAATGGCAGCGGCGGGATTCACGTCGTGGCAGGACGGCAAGTTGCGGCGTCTTTCGCCCGCCGGCGGACTGGCGGATAGACAATAGAGCGGCTTTGCTTTGCTATTTATTGATGCGGGCTGACATGTTGGCGGCCGGGAGCCGTCGCCTGGAACTGTTAATTCACATTTAAATGTCTGGAGTCGCGGCAGAAACGCCGTCGCACCTCTTAATTCCTCCCCGAATGTTTGTGTTTGACTGATAACCGAATTGTTACCGGGGATGTCGGGGTAGCATTGTGACGGTGGACGCTGCGCGGAATGCCTCCGATCCGTTCATTGTTTGATCCGGAGTCTCTGGGGGTTAACTCCGACCCGCTCCTCTAAATACTTGTTACGGCTCTTTTTTTTTAAAGGGCACCGGGATTACACGACACGTTACACGGCTTTTATTGGAGCAAAGCGGGGGGGAAGCGGCGGATTAAACCGCGCGAGCAGGAGGCCGGGGGTCGCTGATGGCTCTCGGCAATTAGGTGGAGGAAAAAAAAAAAAATTCGAAATGCATCAGCCATTTACTCAACGGGCTCCAAATGCATCTAAATGGCTGCCTGGCGCCTGACAGCAGCGGCACCATCGCGCCGAGGAGCACCGGGCCGAGCGGCGGATTACCGGAGGAACACGTCCGGATGACGTTAGACAACCAAACGGGGAAATCAATATTTAATGTGTGCTGCCTATTATTCTGCAGTATGGGATTGTACGTGTCGGCCTCCGCTGCTCCTCGAGATGCACATGAGTCACATGCAGATGGAGCCCCACACACTCTAGCCCCGTCTTTGTGATGAGCACACCGCATTCTGCCACACAGAGCGGGTACATGAGGTGAGCAGCCTTCTTCCTCGGCTCCATGTGAGGAGACGTGTGCACAATGGGGCTCATTTGATGTGTTTTCTACAGCAGTTGTACACATGGGTGATGCACATTGTAGTTGACGTGAGAAGTTGACAGACAAGCAGGAGAGCTGCACGCCGCTTCCCCCAGAGCTGTATCACTTTCTAGCAGCTGGTTGTTCCAGGTCCAGTCTCCTTTTTTTGGGGGTAGGTGAGCATTATTTGCATGGCACCTCCCCCCCAACAAGGCACTTCCAAGTGCTTTACATTGTGCTCACTTAACACATCTTAATCCGAGTGTGGCGGTGAAGGAGCCCCACCGCCTTTGGTTCTGTGCACAAGTTGGCAGACCTTGATACACTCAGCCCTCCACTCACATTGGGGAAGTGGGTCTGTGTGAATGAAAGGGCCCTGCTGCTGAGGAGTGTGAATGAACTGTCCTATTCTCAATGATGGAGTCCTTACGCTTCCTATTTCCAGCTCCGGGTCCCTGTGGCATACCGATGGGACGAGCCATACTGTTAGGAGAGGTCTTTACACCACCTCCAGAGTGTTGGACATTGTTTATGACTATGTAGTGCATTTAGATGTTTTCAATCATCTCATTGCGGTGGAGATTATGATGGATTTAGTTTTTTATTCCTGTGGCGTAGAGCAGGGGACACTAACGGGCTGACTGCGATCCGGACCCGGACGCCGTGGTATCTGGACCTATAACCGATCGATAATGGAGAATTATTGAATGTTGACGGAGCACTTATATTTAAAGCGGCCCAACCGTACGCGAATGAAGTTATTTCATATGTTCTTCCACAGCAAAACGTAGCCACACTCTTCTATGTTCATCCTCCCCAAAGGCAGTGAAAGTCTAGTATGTCTCAGGCAGGGGAGGATTTAACAGATTTTTTAGGGGGCAATTTTATCCCCCCACTGACTGTAATCTAGGGGCATTTAAAAAGAAATTGGGCCACCTTTTGAAACTTGAGAAATAACATTTAGCCTTTATTCAAAAATAATAAATATACTTATTTAGGCTTACAGTATATGAGCACTTGTCATACAAATCTCAATAATAACACTATTGGGCAATAATAAGACTATTGGGCAATAATAAGACTATTGGGCAATAATAAGACTATTAGGCAATAATAAGTCTATTAGGCTACAGATTCAAACAGAAAACATAAATCTGACAATTATATTACATTTTATTCTTATTTCGTCGTGGTTATTTCTTGTTATTACATTTCTTGTTATTACATTTCTTAAACAACTATGAACAATCATCACTTATTTCTATGTTTTTATATGGTTCAAAGTTATATTTATTGATTGTTGTGTGTACCTACCTAGTACAGGCACAACACACTGTGTTGCCCCTCTCCTCGTGATATCAGGGGCAACATTAGATTTCTTTGGGGCAGTTTTGCCCCGGTGTGTTTCTGATGCCGCTCTCTTGTGTTCAGAGAACGTGAACATTATTGAAGCTTCGCTCCGAGACAAAGATACCGACTCACATCCAAAATGAACATAAACGCTCCACCAGCCCAATGTGATCAGAATCCTAACGCCGTCCAACAGTGGAGCTGAAACAAGTGGCTTCACTGACACATTTTATAAGAGAGTACCAACGTGTCGTTTTTGTCTGACGTCACTAGACGCCTGCATTTAAAGCGACAGGGCAAAGACAATTAAGTTTAATCATTTTTAGCTTTATTTTAAGATTTTTCTTCTTCAAATATTTCTGTAATGTTGTTTTCCCATTTTAAAACCCAGCCCTTATTGCAAGTGAAACGAGATAAACACGTATGCATTATTCATCCAGAATAACGATAATAAATATTGTTTCCTTTGTTCGTCAGTTGTTGACTACATACAGACGTTGAAAGAACTACAACCCGACGTCAATACATACGGGACTGAATCATAACCCAACAAGAACCCTGTTTTAAGATGGGTGCTCAAGGGGACACTGTTTATGAACGTCAATATATTGACTATCAGATTAAAGTAGCAGAACATCATTTATAATGACTGAACAAACAACAATGGCAGTTAAACATCCTCAGGCCGAGGATGAGGACTGGAGCGGCGGCATTATTAGCTGCAGACGCCTTCGTTCTGGCACGCTTTCCTGCACTAAAAGGCAGACTTGGTGTGTCTGGCAACGTAAAGGAATCACATAAAAGCGTGGCGCCCTAAACAAATCCGTTTTCTAAAAATGACTGTTTCCCATTTGTTTTCTTGGTTTCTGTGTGTCACAAAATGGTCCCTGGACATCCCAATAAGGCCTCGGTATGCTTAGAACGAGCCTTTGTTGGATCATCCAACAGCATCTGGAACCTCCAGTGCTAAATGTTGACAATGCAAAAATCCTGCGGCTAGATACGCAACATCTAAACTCCTCACGCTCTTTGTTTTGACATTCTTCTCCACTGTGGACGGCTTTGGGGAGGGGCTGTCTGAAAGCCGCGCTGCTATTCATTCCCATGCGTAGGAGTTGTGACGTTGACTTCGGCCCGGCCGCATCATTTTATGGCAGGGTTCTTACGGTCATGGAAAACCTGGAAAAGTCATGGAATTTTAAAATGGTCATTTCCAGGCCTGGAAAAGTCATGGAAAAAATCTCAAATCATAAAAGTTTTTGGAAAAGTCATGGAAATTTGTCATCACGTGGTTCATTTATTTTAAGAAAGCCGCTTAAAATGTAAGCCGGCGTACGCTTTCAATACGCAAGATTTACTAAATTGTTTGTTTGGTCATGGAAATTTGGTATAAAGTCATGGAAAAATCATGGAAAAGTCATGGAAATCCATTGGTCAAAATGTGTAAGAACCCTGTATGGCCCCTGGCGACTTTAAAGACTAACCACCTTCTCTTAAAGAAATTGAAGAGAAATATCCTGTGCTTTTATTTTGAAGGTTTCAAATTACATGGATTTTTGTTATAATATTAGAGAAACTTTGTTATGTACAATATTTCTACACTCAAATCATAACAATAATAAAATGCAAAGAGTTATTGAACAATATGTTAGAGTGGTGTACACGGTGTTTGAGGGACGCCATGATGCTGATGCGGCCCACGGGGAAGATGAGTTTGACGCCCCTGTTTTAGACGGATCGAGGTCACGTGACATGTGGTGTAGTTTGAGACGGCCATTACGCTGGACGTTGTGTCGATGGCTGCGCTCCAAAAGAAGAAGAGTAAAGTGTTCCAATACACAACCTGCGTCTTGCCAAGCAGACGCACAGAGCCAAGATCCCGCTGGATGCTGCTGGAGGATTTCTGGAGACGTTTTTATGAAAAGTAAATGGTGGCAAATCGAATCCCAAAGCCCTGAGTGAAAGAGGCTCGTACAATTGATATGTGCATGAATATCAAATTAATTTAGACAGAAAAAATACCATTGAATCTCTCAGTGGTATAGCATATAAAAAGCAGTGAAAAGGACAACATAAAGAAGCGGTGCAAGTGGATGGGAGTATAAATGGGCCTCAACGTTACTACTCTAGAACCACTGGGACGATTCCATCATCACCTGGAACGAGGGGTACTACCGTGGTCTTGGTTGTAGCTTATCTTCATAAGTTGATCCTCAAAAGGAGGACAAGTGCAGATACAGCAAATAAAACATACATTGCACTAGACCAGCGTTGGAAACTAGCACCCACAAGGGCACCCTGAGGTCATAGTAGTGGACTAGTTAGGTCATCGTAGTGGAGTAGTGAATAGTGAGGTCATAGTAGGTGAGTAGTGAGGTCATAGTAGTGAGGTCATAGTAGGTACGTAGCGAGGTCATAGTAATGAGTAGTGAGGTCATAGTAGGTACGTAGCGAGGTCATAGTACTGAGGTCATAGTAGTGAGGTCATAGTAGGTACGTAGCGAGGTCATAGTAATGAGTAGTGAGGTCATAGTAGTGGACTAGTTAGGTCATCGTAGTAGAGTAGTGAATAGTGAGGTCATAGTAGGTGAGTAGTGAGGTCATAGTAGTGAGGTCATAGTAGGTACGTAGCGTGGTCATAGTACTGAGGTCATAGTAGTGAGGTCATAGTAGTGAGGTCATAGTACTGAGGTCATAGTAGTGAGGTCATAGTAGGTACGTAGCGAGGTCATAGTACTGAGGTCATAGTAGTGAGAAGTGAGGTAATATTAGTGGAGTAGTGAGTTCATAGTACTGAGGTCATAGTAATGAGTAGTAAGGTCATAGTAGAGGAGTAGTGAGTTCATAGCAGAGAGTAGTAAGGTCATAGTAGGTGAGTAGTGAGGTCATAGAAGTGGAGTAAAGGGGTCATAGTAATTGAGGTCATAGTAATGATGTCATAGTAGTGTAATAGTAAGGGCATAGTAGTGTAATAGTGAGTAGTTTGGTCATAGTAGTGAGTAGTTTGGTCATAGTAATGAGTAGTTTGGTCATCGTAGTAAGGTCATCGTAGTGAGGTCATCGTAGTTTGGTCATCGTAGTGAGGTCATCGTAGTGAGGTCATCGTAGTGAGGTCATCGTAGTGAGGTCATCGTAGTGAGGTCATAGTAGTGAGGTCATAGTAGTGAGGTCATAGTAGTGAGGTCATCGTAGTGAGGTCATCGTAGTGAGGTCATAGTAGTGAGGTCATCGTAGTGAGGTCATCGTAGTTTGGTCATAGTAGTTTGGTCATAGTAGTTTGGTCATAGTAGTTTGGTCATTGTAGTTTGGTCATTGTAGTTTGGTCATCGTAGTGAGGTCATCGTAGTGAGGTCATTGTAGTTTGGTCATAGTAGTGAGGTCATCGTAGTGAGGTCATTGTAGTTTGGTCATAGTAGTGAGGTCATTGTAGTTTGGTCATAGTAGTTTGGTCATTGTAGTTTGGTCATAGTAGTGAGGTCATGCTTAGTGTCCAGACTACTGTTTCTCTTTTAGTGTGAATGCAGCATTGAGGAGTGTGAACAGACGGGACTTCCCTGCATAAAAAATGCCCTTCAAAATAAAAGCGCCTTATTTTTTCTTAACATTATTTTTGCCCATGCAAAGACCTGCGGGCCAATTCTGGGTTGCGACCCACCGGTTGAGAATCAGGGCCTTAATGCCTGAGATTGCAGATTGCTCTGCTGCCGCCCCTTTTGTGTTGGACGTGTTTTTGGACCGCAGTGAAAGAGTTTATTTTGAAAGGCTAAACGCAAACGCATATGGATTGAAGCAGACCGTTGAGTTATGTTAGGATAACCCTAATGCCACTGGTAACTCTCAAAAGGAAAAGAAATGTCACCCTTTGTCGTTGTCACCTAAATACTTTCTTATATAAAAAAGAACCGCTCCGCCTTAATAGTTTAAATGGTGTATTATAAGCATGGCTCCAGATGTAGTAATGTGTGCATCATGACTGTTGTGCAGCTAACTGAGCTCATTGGAGGGTCCGGCTCCTCTCGGCCCCACGTTGTTATGGGTTCACGACCCGGCCCAGTCTGACCCGCTCTGAAATACTTTGCCTCCGATTGACGGCTGGCTGAAGAGCTAACCTTAGTCTAGCTCAGTCTAAGAGAATACCCATTCTGAACGAGTTATTTTATTTTGACAATATTTGCATAATTCACTTTTGATCATTTTAGGCAAGAAATCATAATTTTAGATTTTTTTACGTTGGCAGTTTTATGCAAATATATGTAAATCCCTTTTGCTTTGATCTTGAAGACATGAAGACTTTATTCAGACTAGCTCACTTTCAGACAGAGTTCTAATAATACAGATTATAAGTATAATTATTGTACATATTCCCATGTTTTTGTATTTATTTAAGCTACTATAATAATAATAGGGAGCGGGGTTCCTTGTTCCTGATCCGATGTGAGGTCCGGGACAGGATGTCGTATGTGGACAGAATGTAAAGCCCTCCGAGGATAATTAAATGAGTTATTATCATCACTGTGATTTTTTTTTTTTTTTTTTTTAAACTGACAATTTATTTTAAAAAGCAAAATGAAGAGAGAGACAACTGGATCCTGTGAGGGAGCCGTGGGCCGGCGGTGGGCTGTAACCTCTGATGGAAAACGGACGGTTTCTATCGGCCCATCAATTACTTTTGTGCTTTATTGCTTTTCTAATGTCGGCTATTTTATGGCTATTTAGATTATATGGCTGGCATTCTAGATTATTAACGACCAGATTGGTCGTAAAGAAAAGTGTGTGTGTGTGTGTGTGTGTGTGTGTGTGTGTGTGTGTGTGTGTGTGTGTGTGTGTGTGTGCACATGTATGAAGGCAGATTTGTGATTTTATTTGTGTTTTTATTACAACTAAAAAGGTTTTGAGAGCAAATTTCTCAAATTAAAACCCTTTTCTGTCAAAATAAAAAGATGTTAGCCCACGTTACATGCATCAGGTTCATCAGGATTATTTTAATGCATGTAATATACAATATGACTCCAATTTACCTCTGCGTCCTCCTCACCGTAACCTCCCTTCAAACCCACCAATGAAAACTCCTCGCTTCAGCAGTGTAAGCCCCGCCCACTACGTCTAAACCAAGAGTGCAGGCTTTTATTTTGAGAACAAATGTTTTTAATTTGGAAGCAGAAGTGTGTGTGTGTGTGTGTGTGTGTGTGTGTGTGTGTGTGTGTGTGTGTGTGTGTGTGTGTGTGTGTGTGTGTGTGTGTGTGTGTGTGTGTGTGTGTGTGTGTGTGTGTGTGTGTGTGTGTGTGTGTGTGTGTGTGTGTGTGTGTGTGTGTGTGTGTGCCCAGATCCTTTATGGAGGAAGGCGCTCGGCCCCCACCGTGTAGTGACCACAACAATATCTAATTATTCTGGCGCCGTTGGCATTTTTGCACTGGTGGATACAAACAAATCAATAAATATTGGGGGTGCTGTGGTAGATCAGATGCTGTTGCTACTCGTGGTACTCCGGATCCGCCCGGTATCGCCCCAGACACGATGCTGCAGAGGATCACGCTTTGTGCACGGAGGGAAACGGTCCTGTGTAGAGATCACTCCAAAGAGAGAGAGGACAAATACAGCTCGCATCATTGTGCTGAGTAATGATAAAGGATGGACGATGAAGAGTTGTGCCATAAGCCCGAAGGTGACATTCAGGGCACTTATGTCTGTGCAAGATATGAAAAATAACCGGATGGGGGGCACGTTTAAATACTCCACTCTATCTGTGTTGAGTTCAGGGAGCATTCATGGTTCTGTTGCTGCATTACACGATGACATGGACGACAGATTGTCAACAAAGTGAACTTTAATGTTGTTGCGGGAACTGAGTCGACTCCTAGACTAATCAATAAAACAATTGATAGATTAATCGATCGTGGCCCGTGCCTACTACTCATTATTCATAATTGATGTCGTATTCATTGTATCTACACATGGCATCTATTATTCTGGAGAGGGATCCTCCTGAAGGGCTCTTTACCTTTTTTTGGATCTTTGTATATTTCTTGGGAGTTGTTCCTGATCCGACGTGAGGTCAAAGGTCAGGGAGGTCGTCTGTGTACCGACTGTAAAGCCCTCTGAGGGGAGCTTGTGATTTTGGGCTGTGTGGACGATGCACAGAGGTGCCGAGGAGGCGCCTCTCGGTACACACACATCTAATCTGCCGCCACCGATTTATGATCCAGAGAAAACATTTAAACATTTTCCAGCGGGCGGGCCGGCCCTGTCCTGGAGCAAGAGGCTCGGAAAATCAGAGTGTCTCACGGCTCGGCCACGTCAGCCTTTCGGCACTGCCGTGAACTCGGGGCTTCTTGGTAACTAGGCGTTACGCGAGGAGAAGTTAAAAGTGCAACAGCGGTAGCTTTAGAATGGTCACATACATTTATGCACAAGAGCGAGATGCTCTGTGTTGCGTGTTGGTAGCGGAACACGGACGGCGTCTCGCTCCGCTGCCATAGGGAGCGCTACAGGAGAACATTCCTGCCCACGGCCATGAGGCTTTATAACAAAGCCCCTCCTGTCAGAAACGTGCAATAACGCACTGTACATATTCACATTCATACCTACACTGTTGATCTGCACTGCACACACACACATACACACACTTTGCATTTTGCACACTATCCAGATATTTAATTTAATTTTACAGTGCTTTATTTATATTTACATTTACATATATGTTACATATATGTTGCGTATATGCTGTGTATGTATACATATACATTTTATTTTGTATTTTATATTTCACTTTGCACACTTTACTTGATGCACTGTCACTTTCTTTCTTTCTTTCTTATACTTATATTTTATTGTGTTTTAGTTTGATCGGGCTGCTTCTGTTGTCACCTAATTTCCCCTTGGGGATTAATAAAGTACATTTCATTTTCGTTTCATTACAGCAGGAGGCTTTTTGTCTTAAAAAAAAATACAAACATAAGATGCATCCACAGATACACAAAGTCCAAGTGTGTTTAAAGAGGTGTTGGGTGTGAGAACAACGTTGTTCCTCTTTTAGCCATGATTTCTTGCCTCTTTCAAGAACATTTCCATCGTCGTAGACGGTTCCGTGGCTTGGCTTCGTGAACAGAGAAGGCCGATTGTCCAAACGAGGTCTTGCGCAATACGACGGTTCCCGTTTCCTGAGGCCCGTGGGTTCTCTCTGCTGGTGTCTGGTAACAGATGCATTGAGCAGGAAGGAGCGTGACCATGTCGGCATTCAAACATGCGCTTTAAGCTGGGATAGCTTATGAAGCTTTCACAGCTGAACATAGTCGTTTTCTACAAGATCTGACCTCGTTGTTTCTTTTGTCCATTATTAATGTCTGGTTATTCGGTCGGATGACGGGTTGTTAGTGAGGCGTGGGACCAGGTAGTGATGAGTGTGAAGGTGTGAGGATACCATGGTGCCTTAAAGATGGGCTGTGCTGAATGTCGGAAAGTCTCCTATGAATCTGAAGGAGGTTTGATTTAACCGTTTGGCTATATTATTGTATCATATATTGGCGATATTACACATTAGTTCATCACATCTTAGACGTCTAATGTGACGGGGTCTTAGGGGAAGGGGGAATGGAAGGGAACCAACAACGCCAGCTGGGGACTTGCACCCCAAGAAATATCCGTTTAACAACCTTACGAGTCAGTTTAGGATTCACTAAGGACACAGATTCGTTACCGATATTGGGCCGGAGACGTGTTTTATACGATTGTCCAAAAGTTTATTTCAGGAATTAAAAAGTAGTACATTGTCAAACTCACTGATGACCTCATTCTTCATTTTTAACATAAATCTTGCGTTTCTTATGTCTTTTAAAAACAAATTGATTGTGTTTTTCAAGAGGACCCAGGGCATTGTGATACAGAATGTCTGGGGTCGGTAAGCTGATCAGATGCCTGGCTAGATGTCTTGGCCGATGTATACGTGACTGTATCATCGGCATACTTTTGGCAGCCAACCCCCGGACAACTCGAGGTAGATCGTTGGTATACATGCTAAATATCAATGGACCTAGAACCGACCCCTGGGGTACCCCCATGCCGTCGACTTTCCCCCCCATGATTAAATAGACTTTCATTATAATGCAGATTTCACACGTCAACGAGTCGCGTTTCTCACACACACTCATACCCTGATGGTGTGATGCGTTCAAGGTACCAGCCACCAGGATCTAAACTAATGCACATTCCCGCACACTCAGTTCTGTATGTTGCTCAAAGACACTGACATGTGGACTCGAGGAGTCGGGGATAGAACCGCTGATCTTTACTGACGACCCTCTCTACCTCTGAGCCGCAGAGGGAGCATGTATATTTAAAATGTACAACATTGTCCTCCGGGGAGCGTCTACTTTAGTCTTAAAGGTTACAACCAACTTTAACGAACTGGAAACACACGGTGAACGTTTTAAGTTCAAAGACGAAAGCACAGACAAATGTCAGACGGGAGCCCACCTTGGTGAGATGGCCCCGCCCTCCAGCCAGCCGTGAACACAGGTCTGTTTACTGAGCTCTGAATCAAGGGAGAAGTACTCTGTCTCCGAGACTCTGGATGCAGCCGCACTTCACGGGGCCATGCATGAACCCATAATACAGTTTATGAACCCACGTGTAATAAGTAGAGTCATCTTCTTGTAGAACAACTTCAACAAGCACAATTTACAGAAAATACTCAAGTACACGTAACGGAGAACATACAGTTCATACTACCCACCATTTGATTTAATATTCCTTTATTAGTCCCACAGTGGACACATTTCAGAAATCACAGCAGCGGTCCACATCAGAGCATTAATAGAAAATAAATATAAAACACAATAACAATACTAAATACTAATACTAAAATACTAAATATACAGAGGAAAAATAAAGTACTGAGTTTACCAAGATCTCCAGCGATCTACTGCAGTTGGTTACATCCATTACATCGTTCTAGTTATTCAGTTCAGTCCACATAAGACATCCCTGACCTTTGACCTCACATCGGATCAGGAATAATTACCAAGAAAAAAGTGAAGAACCCTTCTGGAGGGCAACAAAGGAGATGAACAATAGATGTCATGAGACCAGATGAACAATAGATGTCATGTGACCAGATGAACAATAGATGTCATGTGACCAGATGAACAATAGATGTCATGTGACCAGATGAACAATAGATGTCATGTGACCAGATGAACAATAGATGTCATGTGACCAGATGAACAATAGATGTCATGTGACCAGATGAACAATAGACGTCATGTGACCAGATGAACAATAGATGTCATGTGACCAGATGGACAATAGATGTCACGGGACCAGATGGACAATAGATGTCATGTGACCAGATGGACAATAGATGTCACGGGACCAGATGGACAGAGTCACAGAGTTACATAAACATTCAATGCATATGACAGAAATTATGAATGAGTCGGCATGGACCATCCAGACCTCCACAAACCATGAAACAGATGGAGGTAGAGAGGAGGAGCATCGGCATGGCAGGAGACGAGCCGTGGAGGAAGGAGGCAGGGAGAAGGAGGCAGGGAGAAGGAGGCAGGGCCAATGAGGCAGGAGACTAGGCCAGGGGGAGGATGCAGGACCGGCTCCATACGGAGAGAGAGAAGAGGAGAGGAGCTCAGTGTCTCCTAGAGGAGAGAGGAGCTCTAGAGGAGAGAGGAGCTCAGTGTATCCTAGAGGAGAGAGGAGCTCGGTGTATCCTAGAGGAGAGAGGAGCTCGGTGTCTCCTAGAGGAGAGAGGAGCTCGGTGTATCCTAGAGGAGAGAGGAGCTCAGTGTATCCTAGAGGAGAGAGGAGCTCTAGAGGAGAGAGGAGCTCAGTGTATCCTAGAGGAGAGAGGAGCTCGGTGTCTCCTAGAGGAGAGAGGAGCTCAGTGTATCCTAGAGGAGAGAGGAGCTCAGTGTATCCTAGAGGAGAGAGGAGCTCAGTGTATCCTAGAGGAGAGAGGAGCTCAGTGTATCCTAGATGAGAGAGGAGCTCAGTGTATCCTAGAGGAGAGAGGAGCTCTAGAGGAGAGAGGAGCTCGGTGTCTCCTAGAGGAGAGAGGAGCTCAGTGTCTCCTAGAGGAGAGAGGAGCTCAGTGTATCCTAGAGGAGAGAGGAGCTCTAGAGGAGAGAGGAGCTCAGTGTATCCTAGAGGAGAGAGGAGCTCTAGAGGAGAGAGGAGCTCAGTGTATCCTAGAGGAGAGAGGAGCTCAGTGTATCCTAGAGGAGAGAGGTGCTCAGTGTATCCTAGAGGAGAGAGGAGCTCAGTGTATCCTAGAGGAGAGAGGAGCTCAGTGTATCCTAGAGGAGAGGAGCTCAGTGTATCCTAGAGGAGAGAGGAGCTCAGTGTATCCTAGAGGAGAGAGGAGCTCAGTGTATCCTGGAGGAGAGGAGCTCAGTGTATCCTAGAGGAGAGAGGAGCTCAGTGTATCCTAGAGGAGAGAGGAGCTCAGTGTATCCTAGAGGAGAGAGGAGCTCAGTGTATCCTAGAGGAGAGGAGCTCAGTGTATCCTAGAGGAGAGGAGCTCAGTGTATCCTAGAGGAGAGAGGAGCTCAGTGTATCCTAGAGGAGAGAGGAGCTCAGTGTATCCTAGAGGAGAGAGGAGCTCAGTGTATCCTAGAGGAGAGAGGAGCTCAGTGTCTCCTAGAGGAGAGAGGAGCTCAGTGTCTCCTCAGCGTCCCCAGCAGCGGCTCCATACTACTTTGAAGGACCCTGGGACTGTACCTAGAAGTAACATCTGCTCCATATGTAAACGAATACCAGCATCCGACAAAAACTGCACCCGCCCCTGAAATACCCAGAATGCAGTGTGACGTGACCGAGGCGGCGGGCAGCGGCCGGGGAGCGTTGCGTCGATGGCCTCCTCCTGTTTCGCCGCGCTCGGCCCGCTCTAAGATGTCTGCTACCTCAGACTGAATGTCTCGCGTTCCCGCCGCCTTCTCCTTTCTTCTCCCCTCGTGTGGCGGTGGAGCCGTGTCCGCCCCGCCCTGTGGTCTGGAGCTCTGCTCGCAGCCCTTTCTTGTCAGAGTGCCAACCCTTGGAGGAAGAGATTTTCCTCATTCTGCTCTGAAAACACCAGGGCTGCTGCTCCTCCTCCTCCTCCTCCTCCTCCTCCTCCCTCCTCTCTGACGGTCCTACTCTGTGACGTGTTGACCACTAACGGCTACATATTAAGAGATCATTCCAGACCCTGCGTTTACAACCCGGCTCGGCCTGCATGTGTTTTCATTGCTCTGTTCCCTGGGCAGAACATACATAAATACCACTCAAAGAAAGGGAGAATATCACCTCAGTTCCTGTTTTGTGTTTAAATGCAACGGTCATCAAAAGGCCATATTTAGGGTCGCATCTGTGGACAACGCTGTAGATTTACTGCACATACAATAACCCCAAACCAGGGTAAATACGTTTGTTTGCATTTTGTTTAAATTTGGCACGAATGACTCTGGTGCATTTGGAGGATGATTTTAGATTTGGTGATCAAGTCACCGTTACCTCACCAAATATACGCCGGAATTCACATGCTCATTTTAATCGCGGTGGTAATCAGACCCCCGATACGATAATACCTCCACCTGATACGATATTATTGCTCTATGCCGAGTGTATCACGACGATGCTCCAATTGCTTTCGTCCAATGCTCGTTTTTTCCTGAATGGAGTTTGAACGCATCTCAATGTGCCGCAGTGGAGCCGTCTTCGTTAATGTCAGGGTTGGTAAGTTTACTACCGTTGCTATGGTTACTCGCTCTCCTGTACGCCTCTCACACGCAACTATCGACTAGAGAGGGTTCTGGTGTCGGTGGGCCGACGAGCAGTAACCGTTGTTCCCACCGCGGCGAGAACCAAGGCGCCTCGCTAGAGGGATCAGGACGCCAAGAAACCGGGACTTGGATAACCATAGCAACGGACAAAGGGGTCCCGGACCCCCTAATTGCAGTGCTAATAGCACAGGGTTCGTACGCTCATGGAAAACCTGGAAAAGTCACGGAATTTTAAAACGGTCATTTCCAGGCCTGGAAAAGTCCTGGAAAAAACTGAAATCATAAAAGTTATGGAAATGTGTTATAATCACATGTTCATTTACGTTGAGTTTGAAATAACTAATATGTACGGCGTACTTTCTAATTGTTTCATGTTTATACCGAGATTTCAGTTTGGTCATGGACATTTGGTTTAAAGTCCTGGGAATCCACTGGTCAACTTGTGTAAGAACCAGGAGGAACAGTTTGCACATTTATGTTTATTATTTTTTTGACGAATATTTTTATCGTGGTCTTTTCCACAATGCACAAACAAACACAAGACGGAACAAAACAAAAGGCACAACAAAATAACGTATAGGCATAGAGATATCAATACCACTAGCATTTCTTTGTTACGTGTTACTGACTGTTCCTCAACAGAGAACAAAACAATAACAATAGAAGATGACAGATATGCATATGCACAAATGGATACATATATTAACAGACAAATGGAATGCTACAACATTCCTTAAATGTGACTTGTGAGAGGACCAAAAGAAAAGAGAAAGTAATAAAAAAATATATATATATACATACACATATACACAAACGTATACATACACACACATGCATATATATATACATATATATATATATATGTATATGTATATATATATATATATATATAAAAAGGGGAAACAACAGACTACAGCACTGCAACAAACTCTTCCCCCTCCAGAAATTCCAGAAATGAGCCCCAAATGTTTGTAACGGTGTTATATTTCTTTTTAACAACATAAGTCAGTTTGCACATTTGAGATTGTTCTGGATGAAGAGTCAGACACCGTTTTATTTTCTCAAACATGGGATGGTGTTTGGTTCTGTTGTCTGAGTTGTTCCTGGTCCGACGAGAGGTCAAAGGTCAGGGATGTATGTGTCGACTTTAAAGCCCTCTGAGGGGAGTTTGTGATTCTGGGAGATACAAAATGAATTGAATCATCGTAGCTGGACTGCAGCCGGGCTTCTGTTGTTCTTAAATACGGCTCTGATGAAAGAACATCTTGGCATCGGCAGTTTTCATTATTTATTATACCGTGCTTAGTGTTGGCAAGATGAATCCCCTCCAACATCTATTTTATATTGGGGGGGAAAACACCTTCAAAACCAAAACCTCACTCTGCATTTTTTTACCAGATTACATTTGAACACATCGTGATAGTGTTACAATTTACCGTTGCCCAATACGACTTGAATGCATCGCGCAATTCACATAGCTGTCAGAATGACGAGAATACTATAGTGTGTGTGTGTGTGTGTGTGTGTGTGTGTGTTTCATGTTGGTTCCGCTGCAACATAAAACCAAATAACTGTAAACTCAGGTTGTTGCTGACCCTGTTGATGATGTAGTGACTGCAGGAGTGTCTCAGAGTGGTTGTAACTCAGTCCTCTACTCTCTTAAAGGGGAAGTATTATGCCCATCTTTCCACGAGATGATGTGGTTCCTTGGGGTCTTAATGTAATGGTTGTAAAAAAAAAAATTTGGAAATACCACAAGAATCATTCAAACCCTTTGAACCTGTCGGGAACACCTCCCCACAGACTCACCTGTCTGAGTGGGCGAGGTGCTCCGGGTTGCCAGGTTGGAGATGGTGAAGTATCGTACCAAAGGCTCAACATGGTCGTATTATTTGGAGGGTAATTATCTGGCAACCCTGAGATCGGTTGACCAATGACTGCTCTCTATACCGTCAGAGCTCCCGCCAGAGCTCGGGAGATACCATTTCCAAAACGTGTGAGGGGTAAATACTAGTTTGTGAAAACCCAGAGAAACACAAATATCCCACGAAGCAAAATCCCGGACGCATTGTTTAGGTCTCAAAAAGAGGACATGTCCGGGGGAAAGAGGACGTCTGGTCACCTGACCCCCTGACGTCTGGTCACCTGACCCCCTGACGTCTGGTCACCTGACCCCCTGACGTCTGGTCACCTGACCCCCTGACGTCTGGTCACCTGACCGCCCTGACGTCTGGTCACCTGACCCCCTGACGTCTGGTCACCTGACCCCCTGACGTCTGGTCACCTGACCCCCTGACGTCTGGTCACCTGACCCCCTGACGTCTGGTCCCCCTGACCGCCCTGACGTCTGGTCCCCCTGACCGCCCTGACGTCTGGTCACCTGACCGCCCTGACGTCTGGTCACCTGACCCCCCTGACGTCTGGTCCCCTGACCCCCCTGACGTCTGGTCACCTGACCCCCCTGACGTCTGGTCACCTGACCCCCCTGACGTCATAAGTTAGGGTGACTGGAGGATCTTTTCACAAGGGTTTTCACAAACTAGTATTTACCCTTCACACGTTTTGGAAATGGCATCTCCCTTAGGGTCCTCCTTCTTGCGCGAGGGAAGAACAGTTCACCGTAATCAGCCAACCCTGGTGTTTATGTGGTGGGGGGGGCGGAGCCAGACTCCCTACACGGGCATGGTTACACATCTACGTAGAAACAGATCGTGATCCCATTCGACGCACTCAAGCAGATCGTTTCTGACAAAGAGGAACCACAACAAGCCAAGGGAGTTGATTTGTTCCAGTTTGTGTGTTGGGAGACATGCAGATACCCACATTAACGTATAGAAGCGCTACAAAAGTGGAATTTTCATAATATGTCCCCTTTAAATGAATGGGTGTCCATACGATATCCTAAATGTTGACGACCAACGCGGCGTCTTCTTCTGAGCGCCAGGGGGGGGGGGGGGGGCAGAGCATGTGTCATGGTGGACAGACACAGGACGGGGCATGGGGGTGTGTTCCCCCCCCCCCCGGCGTCAGGAACGATGGTTCCATCCAGACCTCGGCCGCCGCGTGTGTTGGATCCTCAACGCCGTCTCTCTTTTTCTCACGTCTGTTGCCACGCTCTTTGTCTCCGACTGTACTTCCCCCCACACACACACACACATACACACACACACACACACACTCCTCCTCCCCTTTGCCCCATACCACTACCCCCCCCCCCTCACATCAGTACCCTCACACGCAGCACATGTGCACCCCCCGCCCCTCGGGCGACGGCAGAACAGGAATTGATTAGTGGCACGGCTTAAAAATAGACGAGCGGTTGTCATGGCGACGCCCACAATGAGCTGTTGTCTAGTTTTAATAAAGAGCGCCGTTGTGTCTGAGTGCGAGGTGCAAGGTGTGTGTGTGTGTGTGTGTGTGTGTGTGTGTGTGTGTGTGTGTGTGTGTGTGTGTGTGTGTGTGTGTGTGTGTGTGTGTGTGTGTGTGGTGAGGACTGGACGTGACTTCTGGACGCAGCTCGACGCCCGCCCCTGTCCTTCCCGAGCGGCCAATCACGCGCCTGCTGCTGCGATTGGCCTCGTTAGCGTCAGACGGCGTCCGGATGCAAACCGCGGTCATGTGCCCAAGTGTGTCTGCCGGACCCTGGCTGGGGGGGGGTCGTGTGCCGCTCTCCCTCTGAACCCCGTCCCTCGTCTTTGTGCGCCGCTACCGGTGTTCTGTCATTTCATGCTACTTGTCGAGAACCGCTACCTTGTGGTATTGTGCATGCGCCGAGTCGATTTTCCGAGTTTTTTTTGACACGCCCGTAATGTTTTGCAACCCTGTCGATGCACGTCTGATAACGGGGAGTGACGCCATCAAAATCCCGATTATTTCCCTCGTTAAAAGTACATTCAGCATGTATATTGTACAGGTAGTAATAATATGTAGTAATGACATGTAGATTAATGAGTGATAAGCAGTTGCTATTTCTTTTGTGTCAACAAATTATTGTAAACATGAGTTTGTTCACATTATCAGAATAAAGCACTGGTTTATTATTAGGGTATTTAGTGTTGAAGATAAACACTTTAACAGTGAAAAGTGAAACATTGAACTTTGGAAGAAAAGCATATTGTGATAGTACAATAACATCCTATCAGATAGGGTAGCATGAATCGATACGCGCCTATCAGTTTATGCAGCGGTAGCAAATTCTGACAAGGCAGCAAAAAATGACAGAACAGCGGCTCGCCGTGCATGTCGTCTGTCAAAGCCATGAGGTGTCCGTTGCCCATGGTGGATGGACGCCGCTCGTTTCTCTCTCTCTTGGTACCGGGCGTTCTGCTCTTCTGGTGAGGGCCTCTGCACAGCGCTGCAGTGAGGGATGAAAGGATCCCTTTCTCCTGGCCGTGTGTTTGCTTTGCTTCCAGAAGCATCCTGGAGGGGTAACTTTTAACCTCCTTGTTAACGCGTCCACGGCCCGCCCCGTCACGCCGCCGACCTCGCTGACACTCCGGAGCCCTTTCCGAGCTCGAGCTGAAGCCCCGCCTCCCGTACGCCTCGGCTAACGCGCAGCTAGCGTTAGCTCTGGAGCGCGGCACAATGTTGGCTTTGAGTTCGGCGGTTGCGTCATGTCAGACTGCGCCGGTGTTCTATCATTTCATGCTACTTGTCGAGAACTGCTACCTTGTGGTATTGCGCATGCGCCGAGTCGATTTTCCGAGTTTGTTTGACACGCCCGTAATGTTTTGCAACCCTGTCGATGCACGTCTGATAACGGGGAGTGACATTGTAAACATGAGTTTGTTCACATTGAAACATTGAACTTTGAAAGAAAAGCATATTTTGATAGTACAATAACATGCATTCATGTAAGAATGCAAAATTATATCAGGGGTAGCCTATTTTGATAGTACAATAACATCCTATAAAATAATGCTCCCGCTACTCCATACATTCATGTAGGAATGGTAAATTGATTTATTTCAGGGGTAGCATATTGTGATAGTACATTAACATCCTATTATGTTAGGGTAGCATGAATCGGTTTATGCAGCGGTAGCAAATTCTTACAAGGCAGCAAAAAAATGACAGAACACCGGCTTCGCCTAGACGAGCTCCTGAAGGTCGGAAGGAGACCGTCTCTGACCCCCTCCCCCCCTTTACGATCTCTGGCATCCTCTGTTGTGGGACCTCCCATCGGCACGGGGGAAGACCCCTCTAACGGGGAGGCGAGCGGAGGGGTCCTGTGTTGGAGAGATGTCTCGCTGCATCCTCCTCCTCCTCCTCCTCCTCCTCCCGAGGCTAATCATGCGTCTGAGGGGATTCCTGTGCGATCCTCCATTTTGTTGTGGGGTTGCGTTTACAGTGAGCGGATCTAAAGAACGGCGTCCAGCATGAGAAGAGCCACGTTCTGGGATTCAAGTTCTAATCTAGAGTTAAGACTCCTTTTTACGTCGCGATACAATAATATGCATAGCTCCATTATGTATGTGTTGTTTGAGGAAAGACTTCCAATGACACGTTGTAATAGACATGTTAATACTATGTAATAACATGTCTATTACAACGTCTGAACACCTGGCTCCTCGTGTGACGTTTACTTCTCATGATGAAACGACGTAGAGAACGATGCCCATGTTCTGTATAGTGGAGGAGTTTACCGGATGCTGCTGGTTGCATTGTGGGAAATGTAGGCTCTTGCTGGTGGAGCTTTTGTGAGGACCTGAAAGGCGAGTTATTGAACAGTCTGGAGGTTCAGGCACAACAAGCAGAACGTTGAAGGAGGCGGGACGGCGTCCTGATGACACCGCGGCTTTTTTTGTTGTCGCATTTTCCACAAACGGATTATTCCTTGACATTGAAACCCTTTTTATGTGAGCGCAGCTGAAAACAGTTATGCTGGTGAGAGAAGCTCTAAAACTGGCCTTCCTTTGAGCCACAAGTCTGAAGAACAACATTAATATTTACAATGAAAATCATTATATCCCTCTCTCATATATACATATATGAGAGAGGGAGTATTCCTACTGTTCAGGACTCTTACACCAGCGCTACAACTGTCTCCCTTTTCTTTCTCTCTTTGTTTTGCTCACAGCATGTTATTAATCAGCGATGAAATGTAATCAACTACATTTACATCTTTAGATTTGAGTTTAAGCCCCATTTCAATTGCGCTTCAGGGGAGGTATTGTACTCTTCACTTCCTTTCACTCAATGTCCTGTATTCTAAATACAATGAAACGGCGTGAAGGTAAATATAATTAGCTCTACTGCAGCCACCACCACATTGATGAATGCATCTTAATTGATATGTCATCATTAATAATGATCTAATAGTTGTAATCATGTCACCACCATAGAGCCACATGTTGACTAAATAGCGATTATATATACTTTGAATGGAGTAAGAATGCAGGACCTTTACCTGTAAGTGTGTTTTTGTATGTTAATATTAGTACTAATATAAAAGGATGTTGTATCCAGCCCCCTGTAGAAAGCCCTGACATCATCAGTCACATCTCGTTGTCTCCTCCTCCCCACCGGCCTCCTCTCTCTCCTCATTTAGCTTTTTAATATCAATCGGCTGACGACTGCTTGATCTTTTGAATATGGAACCAGCTCCATGGACAATGTGCTCCGGTTCTCCGCGGCTCCATGTGAGTGTGTCTCTCTGGTAATTTGCAGAAATTCTGGGAATTTTAAACCGAATTCACCCCTTTTTTTTTTTTTTTTTAAACATCTCACGCCGCTCCTCCAGCTGACCGGTGAGACTTGGATCAAAGAGACGGGCCGATGTCTCCAGCTCCAACGATGATAATCATCATCATGAAAAAATGTTTACTCCTAAAAGAACCCGCGGCCCAAAGAGCCGCGTGGCGTTCCCGCCCAGCTCCCGATGGAATCCCTCAGGACCGCCCCACTTCGGAGGAACAGTGACCGTGGTTACATGCATTCGAATACCTGGCTTAGTCGGACTGAAATGGAATTATCCGTTTCACGTCAACACCTTTGTTCGACTATGTGCGGTCCGACTACGATCCGATTAACACCCCTGGATAACTCGATCCGATCCGGTTAATACTCCGACTATCGCGGCATGTAGCGGTGAATTGGATTAGGAACCGGACTTTGCGTCATATCGCATGAGTTGCAGAGCATTGAGCGTGAGACTCACTTATTTCGGTCTTAACTCCCGCCACACATCGGATTTCTCACGCTGAAAAAAACTCTCGGCTATTTAATGTTTTAATGTCAAGCGCTCCCTGGAGGTCTGCTGTGAGGTGCCACTTATCAGCCAATCAAAAAAGGAAATGGGCTACACAACAGCCAATGAGAAAAAAAACTTTCTGTTGTATCTGGGTAAGATTTAATCCAGCAACCAATTAACCAATGTCTTCAAAACTTGAGCCCTGGAGTTGTAATGAAAACAGCGCCCCCTGTCGTATCGTAGGTGACATGCTTTCGGCCAATGATTCGAATGACTCACTGCCATGTATATTGGGATAATAGCAGATCCCCCAAAAGATAGCATAGTCCGACTAAAGCAAGATTCAAATTATACCATCATGTAAACACACTGAGTGTCAGTGAACCGTTTGTTTTCTATATTTATTCATTTGGTGCTCGGTCCGCAGCAGGCGGTCCGCGCTCCGTCCCGTTTATCTGTCGCTCACATCTGGTGAAAGTCGAGCGACACGACTCGAAACCATTTGACAAAATCTGGTTTCCGACTTTTATTCCATGCATTACTATCTGGTTCATTTTCTCCGCCACGTGTGTGAACCACGGCGTTGATATTTCGATCACCAATCATTTCGTCCACATGAAGAAATGTTTTTACAAAGAATTTTTTTATAATTCTGAGCTTTAGGCCCGAATGCCCCGTTCCCACGGTACCTCGAGACGACGGCGCTTCATTCTGCCGAGAGCGGAGAGTTCTAGAGAGTCGATGTGAGACACGTGGGTTTGTGTCAGATGCAGGTGCCTTAGAAAAGAAGGAATTTAAGAAACGATGTAAAGTGTGTGATGAGCCGGACCCTCTGGATGCTGTTTCTTTGTCTCTGCCGACCAATGAGAAGCCGAGCAGCTTAACGGGATATTGATTTGGATTCGGGGTCCTGCCAATTTAGTGCGATGGCAGCCATTTTGCTCCCATAACCACCATTTTGACGGCAGAATTAACGGCACAAACGGAGGCGCTGAGTGATTCGCGGCACCGGATCAGTAATTGCACTTTTTTTTTCTTCTTTTTTTTTTCATTCCTTTTTGTGTGTCTTTGGGTGGAGTGGGAAGTCAGGGCTGACACACCGGCTCCTGCTCCTCAGCGATAAGATGCACCTCCACCGACCAATCAGACGGGGGGGAAATGAAACCATCGCTCGTGTAAAGAGGAGGCGGAGGAGGTGGAGGTGGAGGTGGAGGTGGAGGTGGAGGAGGAGGAGGAGGAGGAGGAGGAGGAGGAGGAGAGAAAGCACAGTGGTGTGCAGTAGAGTTGCATCAGCCAGATGAACGGTCGGGATGCAGATTGTGAGAGAGATGAGCAGCAGAGGGACACGACACGGGCAGGGGCAATTAACGGTGTTAACCCAGGGGGGGGAGGAGAGGAGGGGAGAGGGGTAGGAGAAGGGGAGGAGAGGGAGAGGGGAGGGAGAGGGGGGGGAGGGAGGGGAGAGGGGTAGGGAGAGGAGAGGGGGAGGGAGGAGGGGAGAGGGAGGGGGAGGAGAGGGGTAGGGAGAGGGGAGAGGGAGAGGAGGAGAGAGGGAGGGGAGGAGGGGAGAGGAGAAGGAGAGGGGTAGGGAGGGAGGAGAGGGGTAGGGAGAGGGAGGGAGGGAGGGGTAGGAGAGGAGGAGGAGAGGGGTAGGGAGGAGAGGGGGAGAGAGGGAGGAGGGGTAGGAGGAGAGGGAGAGGGGTAGGGAGAGGAGAGGGGAGAGGGAGAGGGTGGGAGAGAGGAGAGGGGAGGGAGGAGAGGGGAGGGGAGGGAGAAGGAGAGGGGTAGGAGAGGAGAGGGGTAGGAGAGGAGAGGGAGAGGGGAAGGAGAGGAGAGGAGGGGTAGGGAGAGGAGAGGGAGGGGAGGGGAGGGAGGGAGGAGAGGAGAGGGGTAGGGAGAGGAGAGGAGAGGGAGGGGGAGGGAGAGGAGAGGGGAGGAGGAGAGGGGTAGGGAGAGGAGAGGGAGGGAGAGGGGAGGAGAGGAGAGGGGTAGGAGAGGAGAGGAGAGGGAGAGGGGTAGGAGAGGAGAGGAGAGGGGTAGGAGAGGAGAGGAGAGGGAGAGGGGTAGGAGAGGAGAGGAGAGGGGTAGGAGAGGAGAGGAGAGGGAGAGGGGTAGGAGAGGAGAGGTAGGGGTAGCAGACTGGTTCACAGGACAGGAAGGACATTTAGCAGAAGCCGTGTGTGTGTGTGTATGTGTACGATGTGTGTATGTGTACAATGTGTGCGTGTGTGTATGTCAGTGTGTATGCCTCCTGTTTGTGTGTATACCTGTGTGTCTGTGTGTATATGTGAATGTGTGTGTGCCTGTTTGTGTGTGTGTGTGCCTCTTTGTGTGTACATTTGTGTATGCCTGTAAGTGTGTGTGTGTGTGTGCTCCTCTGTGTGTGTGTGTGTGTGGGGGGTTGGGTGGGGGATGGGCAGAGGGAATTAGGAGTTGGCATTACATCAGGAGGGAGCTGCCATCGCCGCCTCCTTTCTCTCCGTTCACTCGCACAAAGACGTGTGTGAGATGGCGCAGATGGAAAAAGAATCCCTGTACTGTATGTGGGTGTCACTCCTTCACCCCCCCCCCCCCCCCCCCATGCACACATGCCTCCACAGGCCGCGTGCTCGCTGCTGATTGGCCGCTGCAGCATTAACAAATGAAGCGCTCAGCTCTGGCTACATTTAAGGGGCCCCTGGAAGTAAGCATGTGTTTATTTTTACAGTGAGCGGAGGGGGAGGGGCGAGGAGCAGGGAGGGGGGCTGGGGGGGGGGAGCAGGGAGGGAGGGAGGGGAGGGGGGAGGAGCAGGGAGGGGTTTCTTTGTGGTACTCTACAGCTGGAGCAGGACAGGGCTCACAGAATCCTGCCTTCTGCTGGAATGTGTGTGTGTGTGTGTGTGTGTGTGTGTGTGTGTGTGTGTGTGTGTGTGTGTGTGTGTGTGTGTGTGTGTGTGTGTGTGTGTGTGTGTGTGTGTGTGTGTGTGTGTGTGTGTGTGTGTGTGTGTGTGTGTGTATATCTGTGTGTGTGTGCCTCCTGTTTGTGTGTATGTGTGTGTGTATATCTGTGTGTGCCTCTGTCTGTGTGTGTGTGTGTGTGCCTCCTGTTTGTGTGTATGTGTGTGTATATCTATGTGTGTGCCTCCTGTTTGTGTGTATGTGTGTGTGTATATCTATGTGTGTGCCTGTGTATGTGTGTGTGTATATCTATGTGTGTGCCTCTGTCTGTATGTGTGTGTGTGTGTGTGTGTTCTGTCTGATCACATATAGATCCGTATATATATTTGTAAAGACGTCGTCCTGCTCGATGCTCTCTCTCTCTCTCTCTCTCTCTCTCTCTCTCTCTCTCTCTCTCAACGTCTTCGTTTCTTTCCTTTTCCTTTCTTGCGTCGGCCTGGCAGAGTGCCCACAGCGGGGGTAGGGAGGGATGGGGGTGGCTTGAGAGAGAGTGTGGCTGCTGTAGCAGCTGACTGAAACAGTCATTATATTATGTAAAGGCAGTCGGTGGCCGGGGGGGGGGGGGGGGGGGGGTGTCGGTGCTAGTTACTGACGCGCGGCCCGAGGCCGGCCCTGATTGGCTCGTCGGCGCCCGTCTCGGCGGTGCTCTCCGGCTCCTTGAAGGTGGAGGCTCTGCCCGTGTTCCTCCTCCAGCAAATGGAGGCGACGACTCAGATTAGAGGAGACGAGTCGGGAGGCTCCTCCCCCCCCCGCGCTAAAGAGGCTGCCGGAGATGTGATGGATAACACAGACGTTAAGGATAAAGCGATTAGACACCGCCGTACAATGGATGAGGGGAACCGGCAGGAATAATCTGCTAATAGAAAGCTGATGAAGTGATAACGGGACAATTACATCTCGACGCTCGGCCCGACACTCGCTTTTTCTTCCGGTGCCAAATTCAGCGCCGGCCCAGGTGGCGACGCTGCAATGAGAAGCA
This sequence comes from Liparis tanakae, assembly GCA_036178185.1. Taxonomy (NCBI): domain Eukaryota; kingdom Metazoa; phylum Chordata; class Actinopteri; order Perciformes; family Liparidae; genus Liparis; species Liparis tanakae. The sequence continues at coordinate 20,262,576 of CM070106.1, forward strand.
GCCATTTGCATGTAGTCTGGCACACACACACACACACACACACACACACACACACACACACGAGGCTCTGTCTCTCATAATGGAGGGGAAGCCGGCGTGTGAGTGTGTGTGTGTGTGTGTGTGTGTGTGTTCATCTCCACACTAGTCACACATATCTTGTGTTTGTGATTTGTAGAAAACGGGTTGCAACATTCCAAACCCGCCACGCCGACAGAGACTCAGATCAAGGTCACCATTAAAAAAACAAATCAGTAATATGTGTTAAGGAAATGCTCAGTGTGCCCCCCCCCCCCCCCCTGCAGTTGGTCTTTGTTCAATCCGATCATATAGATGATCCTCCATCTTCCGTATGATATATGATTTTCACAGCTGGATGTATTGAGCGGGTCTCTTTGTTGGGGGGGGGGGGGGCGGGGGGGGGGCACAAGTGGAACTCAATGTGCTTATTAGGGTGGTGTATGAGGAGCAGCTCACGCCAACACCTGGAGGAGGGGCTGCGATGCAACCCCTCCATGCCCTGGGCTGCAGTGCTCTGTATCACACGCCGTAAACATGCAGCTGAAGACATGTTTTTAATGCATACGTCACGTATTGATAACTTACAAATAGACAAATTGCATCAAAGCCACTGCACCTCTCAGCGGAGACCACGCTGACCTGAGATGCACATTAAACAAGTATGTGGAAGTATAAAGTACATATTGTATTCTCATGGCGGAACTGTGTTAGGATTTATTTCAAAGTCATGGATACCAGTCGACACACGCTTATCAAAAGTGTGTGTGTGTGTGTGTGTGTGTGTGTGTGTGTGTGTGTGTGTGTGTGTGTGTGTGTGTGTGTGTGTGTGTGTGTGTGTGTGTGTGTGTGTGTGTGTGTGTGTGTGTGTGTGTGTGTGTGTGTGTGTGTGTGTGTGTGTGTGTGGCCTGTAGTCACTCTCTCAGTGCAAAGTGCTGCGTTCACACTCGGCCGTGTAACTCTGTAGCTCTGTAACTCTGTAACTCTGTAGCTCTGTAGCTCTGTAACTCTGTAACTCTGTAGCTCTGTAGCTCTGTAACTCTGTAACTCTGTAGCTCTGTAGCTCTGTAACTCTGTAGCTCTGTAACTCTGTAACTCTGTAGCTCTGTAACTCTGTAACTCTGTAGCTCTGTAACTGTAGCTCTGTAGCTCTGTAGCTCTGTAACTGTAGCTCTGTAACTCTGTAGCTCTGTAACTGTAGCTCTGTAACTCTGTAACTCTGTAGCTTTGTAGCTCTGTAACTGTAGCTCTGTAGCTCTGTAGCTCTGTAACTTTGTAGCTCTGTAACTGTAGCTCTGTAGCTCTGTAGCTCTGTAACTCTGTAGCTCTGTAGCTCTGTAACTCTGTAACTCTGTAGCTCTGTAACTCTGTAACTCTGTAGCTCTGTAGCTCTGTAACTAGCTCTGTAACTCTGTAGCTCTGTAACTCTGTAACTCTGTAGCTCTGTAGCTCTGTAACTCTGTAGCTCTGTAGCTCTGTAGCTCTGGCACGGTGGTACTGGCTGTATTTACTGCGGGGCTTTATTGGAGTTTCCTGTTCTTGTGGTGCAGATCGATGTTGGACGGGGCACTGCTCCTCGCTTAACGATGACCGTGAAACAGGAAGTGCAGAAGCCACCTCTCAGGAGTAATGAACACGCTGCTCCTGGTGCTCTGTGACTCTAAGCTTCATTAAAGGGAGGCGGGACTTCCTGCCTGCTCCTTTCCTCCAGCCGGTGCTCTGCTGCTGCTTCTCGATTGGTCCACTGCTCTGTCAGCCACCATGGATCTAGTCACATGGGCCCGTAGGACCGGTGGGAATCACCAGCACACACACACACACACACACACACACACACACACACACACACACGGAGGCGTCTCCTCCATGTACGTGTCACCATCAGGCCCGGGCTATTCTTAGCCCGCTGTGGTTCACCCACTTCCACATGAGGGAGCGGCGGTCAGCTGCTCATCTGGGCGCAGCATCCCTCTGATGTGAGGGACTGTCCCTCCAGTTCAATACCACTGGGGGTCATGGGGGACGGCTAATGTCCAGGACTCCACAGGAGGAGACTCAGTCTGCACTATAGATTCATGGACTTGTTTCTTATACCAATGTTATAACTGCATTGTTCCTCTGAATATACACCACCTACACTCGTGAGCAATAGGATTCCGTCGTCTGACCAGTTAGAGGTCCATTAAATTCCATTAAAAATGAAATGTTGTCATCAGCCCTCACAGAATCACTCCGAGGAGCTTCTAAAAAAACTAAATATAGCGAATCGTATCGCAACGCTAGAGGTTTTTTCGAACTGGTTCAACCCGCGTGCCTTTGTGCTCGTCCAGATCCGAGTCCCCTTAAAACCATCACAGGTGAATCTCAGGTAGATACAGCTTCTATGACAGGACAGCCCCGCCCACCTCGTCCCCTCTGACCAATCACAGACGGAGGTGGAGAGTCACATGGTGTTCAAACCCGTATGAGCAGAATATAGACGAGTGTTTGACATGAATGGAAGAGGATTGCGCTCCTGATGTATGTACATGTTTGTGTCTATGTGTGTGTTGTGGCTCTGCTAACCCCTCTCCCCCCCCTCCCTCTCTCCTCCAGCATGGAGCGGATGTCCGAGGAGGCGCTGAGGCTCAACCTGCTGAAGCGAGGCCTGGAGGCGCCCAGCGAGCGAGAGGAGGCGCTGGCCAAGCGCCTGAAGATGGAGGGCCACGAGGCCATGGAGCGCCTCAAGATGCTGGCGCTGCTCAAGCGCAAGGACCTGGCCGACCTGGCGGCCCTGGAGGTCGGGGGGGGGCCCATGGGCGACGGCAAGGGGCCCGGGGCCAGCGCCCTGCACCACCACCACCAGAGCCTCATGGGCGCCGCCTACGAGGAGAAGATGAACGGGAGCCTGCGGCTGGGAGGCCACGGCAGCCATCTTGGCCCCAGTAAGAACGGGAAGGAGAACATGATGGACGAGCCGGTGGACATGAGCGCCGGGAGGAGATGGTGAGGACCCGTCGCTACGAGAGGAGCCCTGAGAGGAGAGCAGACTCTACTCAGAGCCTCAGACACGGGACAGAGTAGAAACACGTGTGACCAATAGGGAGCCCGGGTGGAAAGACGAGAGATTGTCTCCACCTGCTGTCCCTCGTCATCGGGGTGAGGAGGAGGAGGAGGAGGAGGAGGAGGAGGAGGAGGAGGAGGAGGAGGAGGAGGAGGAGGAGGAGGAGGAGGAGGAGGAGGAGGAGGAGGAGGAGGAGGAGGAGGAGGAGGAGGAGGAGGGTCTATATGTTGTCACGCAGCACAGCTGTTTGACTTGATTACAACATGACATCATCATGCTGGACCCTGTTGACATATTCACATGAAGTATGCCCGTATGTAGTCATAGACAACAATAAAGACAACAATAAAGACCAACGATAAAGACCAACGATAAAGACAACAATAAAGACAACAATAAGGACAATACAGACAAATAATACAGACACACAATAAAGACACACAATAAAGACAACAATAAAGACCAACGATAAAGACAAATAATACAGACACACAATAAAGACCAACGATAAAGACCAACAATAAAGACACGCAATAAAGACTAACAATAAAGATATGCAATAAAGACAACAATAAAGACCAACCATAAAGATAACAATAAAGACCAATAGTAAAGATAAAGACCAACAATAAAGACACGCGATAAAGACTAACAATAAAGATACGCAATAAAGACAACAATAAAGATACGCAATAAAGACAACAATAAAGACCAACAATAAAGATAACAATAAAGACCAATAGTAAAGATAAAGACCAACAATAAAGATGCAATAAAGACATGCGATAAAGACAAATAATACAGACACACAATAAAGACCAACAATAAAGACACGCAATAAAGACAAATACTACAGACACACAATAAAGACACACAATGAAGACATGCAATAAAGACAAATACTACAGACACACAATGAAGACAACAATAAAGACACACACTTGTTTGTGGTTTATTTACCAACAATAAAGACCAGAATAAAGACCCAGCGGTCAGACCTCTGGTCGTGGGCCTCAGCTTCTCGTCCTCTAGGCTCCCTGTACGCTCCATCCTTCCCTGAGCGGCAGCCTCTGGTTTGGGGAACAGACCTGAAGGGTTCTTTTCCCTTTTCTTCCCCTGAAAGTTGTTTCTGATTTTATTTCGCTGGGGCGGTTTGTCCTGATGCTCCTGGGATCAGGATGCTGTGTGTGCCGCCCTCTGAGGGAGGATGCTATCACTCTGGGCTGTACTCAGTCAACTGAACTGAAGAGCAGCACGGGGAAGCCGCTGGTCCGGAGGGACGGGGCGTCAAACCCACTCACCAGTAAATACCAATGATAACAACAACATGCTAGGTCAGGTGATCTCACTGACCAGTGAGTCATAGAGCTAGCGATGACATCATGGTCACCTAGCTGCTCCCTACCAGAGAAGACTGCCCACATACGGACAACAACTTGTATATTGTTCATTTATATATATATATATATATATATATATATATATATATATATATATATATATATATATATATATATCCTATTTGATGATGATACAGAGCGGCTGTTCTTACACAAACAGACGTTCTCCTAATTGGCTACAAACCTAATAATTGTACAGCTGATGTGAAGCTGCATTATGGGATGTTTTGCCCTCTCTGCCCCCCCTGAATGGCCCCCTGCTGGCCAGGAGGAGGAATACTGGTTGAAGGCACTCTCATTGCCAAGATGTCCCACGGGGCTTTGCAGTCTGTGCAGCATGCAGCCCCCTCTGTCCTCGAGGCCTTTACACAACAGGGATGGTCTTTTATTTTTTAGATGCAATCAATTACTGTTGCACCCCGGATGACGCGTCAGCGTCTCCCTAGTGCAGCGCGAGGCTCCGGCCCTCAGCCAGGGAAACGCGCCTCTTCCTTTGATTACCTACGTCCGCCACACCGAGAGCACCCTAACACTGCTGCTGCCATGACAACCATGCAAGTACTGGGCATGGTAGAGTTATTACGACTGAAGGATAACGAAGCTTTTATTCTGAAGGGGTTCAAAATTAGCCACTTCCAAAAGTTTAGACGAAAACGATTACTTTTTATATTTGTATTTAAAGGACTTCTTCCACGCGAGTGGGTGTTTATATATTTAGATTTTAAATTGAATGAAATGACGTAAAGACCTTAAAGATGAAAACAGACGTCTACGACTACATTCAGAGCCTTCGACATTATATTTAATGATTTTGTTTGTGTACAGTACGGCAATACAGATGGGACACACAAAAGAAACAAAAACAAAACGCTATTAAATTGTCATAATTCTTAGAGGGCATTCAGGGGCATGTGTTGCCTCTCCTCGTGATGTCAGGGGCAACATTATATGTCTTGGGGGCAGTGTTGACCTTTGCCCCGGTGTGTTCCTGATGCCGCCTCGGCTCCACGTCCACGTCTCCTCAACGTGCTCTTCTGTCCTCTCGGTGTAGCGACGTGGACCTGGACAGACGAACTCCGTCTCCAGACGTCATCATCCTGTCGGACAACGAGGCCTCCAGTCCCAGGACCACCCCGCGGCCCGAGGAGCGCCTGCACCACGTCAACCTGGACCTGTTCAAGGTGAGGCCTTTAGGTCAAGGTGAGGCCTCGGGACGGGACGGACCTCAAGGAGAGTCGGTCAGGAGGACGTCTGGGCGGTCCTCGGGACAAGTCATCATGTAGGACGACGTATTTAGACCGTCTTGAGGTCCCAGGAGTCTCTAGGAGTCTTTGGGTCCCAGGTGTCTCTAGGAGTCTTTAGGAATCTTTAGGTCCCAGGAGTCTCTACGAGTCTTTAGGTCACCAGTGGCCTCTAGGTGTCTTTAGGTCACAGGAGTCTCTATGAGTCTTTAGGTCCCAGGAGTCTCTAGGAGTCTTTAGGTCCCAGGAGTCTCTAGGAGTCTTTAGGTCCCAGGAGTCTCTACGAGTCTTTAGGTCACCAGTGGCCTCTAGGTGTCTTTAGGTCACAGGAGTCTCTATGAGTCTTTAGGTCACAGGTGTCTCTAAAAGTCTCTGAGTCTTTAGGTCCCAGGAGTCTCTAGGAGTCTCTAGGTCCCAGGTGTATCTAGGAGTATTTAGGTCCCAGGTGTCTCTAGGAGTCTTTAGGTCCCAGAAGTCTCTAGGAGCCTTTAGGTCCCAAGTGCCTCTAGGAGTCTCTATGAGTCTTTAGGTCCCAGGTGTCTCTAGGAGTCTTTAGGTCCCAGGAGTCTCTAAGTCCCAAGTGTCCCTATGAGTCTTTAGGTCCAAGAAGTCTCTAGGAGCCTTTAGGTCCCAGGTGTCTCTAGGAGTCTCTATGAGTCTTTAGGTCCCAGGTGTCTCTATGAGTCTTTAGGTCCCAGGTGTCTCTAGGAGTCTTTAGGTCCCTGAAGTCTCTAGGAGTCTCTCGGTCCCGGGTGTTTCTTGGGGTCCCAGGTGTCTGTGGGGGTCTCGGGGTCCCAGGTGTCTCATGTCCCCGTGGCGCTCCAGGGGAAGACGGGCGAGGAGCGGCAGCAGATGATCAAGGCCCTGAGGGAGGAGCTCCGCCTGGAGGAGGCTCGGCTGGTGCTGCTCAAGAAGCTCCGCCAGAGTCAGATGCAGAAGGAGAACGTGGTGCAGAAGGTCGGTACCCCCCCCCCGCCTCGTTACCGTGGTGACTCGCGTCAAACTGATGAATCACTGTGACGTCGTCTCATGAGGGATTCATCTCCTCCACCATGAAGATCTGTTGGCCGTCACTGGGCTCCACACACTCAGCCTGAATGCGTCATTTAAATCCATCGTATGAGAGTATTCAGAGAAGTATAACAAGTACTTTAAGTATATTTCAATGCTTCAGTAACACTTTGAACACAGGACTTCTTTACGAAGGGCCACATGTTCCCTCGTGAGACGATGTCGTCCTCTTGTCCCACGTCATTTACAAGGACACTAAATACACTCAAAATGTCAATCAAAGAAAAATGTATATACCTAAACCCAAAGATACAAGTACACAAAAAGTACAAGTACACCACCTGGTTAGATTCTAAACACCTGAGTGAGTCCACACCTTGCATTGTAAAGAGTCCATTGTCGTCCCGGTCCATGACATCATGTCCCACCAGCTGGGAGCATCACTGGGATGAGGACTGCAGTGTGTGTGTGTGTGTGTGTGTGTGTGTGTGTGTGTGTGTTTGTAGCTGCACACACACATCCGGCTCACTGCGGGCGTTGTTCACACTCCATACGGCGGAGCACAGGCAGACAGAGGCAGCTCCTCCATTCACACTGCAGGGTGGCTGTTCTGAGCCTCGGTTTGTTGCAGTGTGTATCTCTGATAAACAACAGGTGTCAATCACATGTATTCCACAAATACGACTTTTATATTTCCTGAACCACTGAAGACGTGTGATCACCGTCAGGCTCCCGGAACTTCAGACTTTAAGGCGCTTGGTGTGAGTGAAGATGTGAGGAGCTCTCCCACCACTGAGCGTAATAAACACCATGTCAGGGCTACACGTTGCCTCTATTCAACACATCACGCTTACATGTTTCCATTGATCTCACTAAACTATCAGAATACTGCACAAATCATCAGAATCAGAATTGATTTGCTGTAAGTTTGCACAGACAAGGATTTTTTCTTGGTAAAGTGACTCAGTGTGTTACATAGATTGTACTTTACAACACAAAACAAGACAAAACATGACACAACACACAACAACACAAAAAACAACAAGAACAGTGCAGTACAGAACAAACAGTGCAACGGTTTAAGAGGTATTTTTCTTTTTCTTTAAGTGACTTCCAGTATATACAATGCTATGTACAGTAGCTGTGAAGCAGGAGTGCAGGAAGTGCAGTGATAGATGTATATATGTATATGTTTATGACTTCATTCATAACCCACACCGTGGTGTACCGCTCTGATTGGTGGTTCTGAGGTAAGCGAGTGTTGCATGTCGTTCTGGCTGAGGTGTAGAAGATGCTGTCACCTGATGTGCGCTGTTGGTGGTGTGTAGCGGTCCATGTGACGCCCTGCTGTGTGTGCTGCGTTCAGGTCCCGGTGGTCCAGAACACGCCGTCCTCCGTGCAGCCTCCTCCCACCCACAGCTCTCCTGGCCTGGGGAAGCTGCCCATGAGGCCGGGCCTGCACAGCACCGAGCCCCAGAACCTCCGCAATGCACAGGTGTGTGTGTGTGTGTGTGTGTGTGTGTGTGTGTGTGTGAGTGTGTGTGTGTGTGTGTGTGTGGGCAGGGGAAAGCTTCAGGCTACATGAACATGAATACTCGACGGCCTCCTGCTGGGAGCCTTTGTTCTTCGTGACGTCGCCCCGTCCCTCCATTACATGTCGAGACGATATTAAATATTCGGCACATTTCTGTGTGTGTGACGTTCTGCCGGTTTGTTGTGGCTTCACTCGGCGAGCAGCTGGCGCCCCCTGCTGGCCGCACTGGGTATAACGTCTCAACAGGAGTACAGCCGGCCTGTGGTAACTCATTCCAACATGGGTGGCTGGCGAATAAGGGGCGGGGCCAGGGGAATAGGCTACAAATAGAGTTGACCTGTATGCAAATGAGGCATTGTCTTAAGAGAAATCTACACATGCAACGAGACACGGCGGTGAAATAATCACCTTCATGTGTGAGTTGGTTGTTTTCTATCCACTGGTGTGGACGGTAGTACACAGTACACACAGTACACACAGTACACACAGTACGCAGTACACACAGTACGCAGTACACACACAACTATTGTATTGGGTCCAACTAATACAACGTCCTGCAGTAAATCCCCCCTCCATCAATGTTATTCAGTCATGATTTACCTTTTTTTTGTTCTTCACAGCTCGTGTTAAATTGTCGACTAAATATTATAAACCCATCGTCATTTAAAGTATTAATGTGTATCTTTGATCCTGCCTCGCACCATGCTGTCAGTACATGGACACACAGGTTGTGTTCCAGGTCGTGATGATGCAAGAGGAGCTCACTGAGTTTGATAAGCCGAGCGCTGACCACTGACTGAGAGGTGCTCTCTGGTGCTCCTCCTCTCCGTAGGGTCACACGGTCATCAGGTCAGCAGCCAACGCCAGCCTGCCCCCCATGATGATGTCACAGCGAGTCATCGCCCCCAACCCCTCCCAGCTGCAGGGCCAGAGGCTCTCCTCCAAGCCGGGCATGTCCCGCTCCAACAGCATGGCCAACCCCGTCAGCTACCAGCAGGTAAACCAGTCCTGGAATTTTAAAATAGTCATTTCCAGGCCTGGAAAAGTCATGGAAAAAAAACTTAAATCATAAAAGTTTTGAAAAAGTCATGGAAATGTGTTATATTCATTTACGCCGAGTTTAAAATAATTTACATGTTTTTGAAAGGAAGACACTCAAAATCTAAGCCGGCATACACTCTCATAGTATCGGAGCAATTATTATTTTTTCCCGATGCAAGTGAACGCACCTTAACTGGAAAGTTCGCTGGCCGTAGCAACAACCGCTCAAGAAGCGGTCGGATAATGTCATTTGTTTCATTTAAGGTGTATTGTATGCTTTGTATTTCTCATTCTTTGAATACTACATTTTCAAAAATGTTCATGTATAAACCGAGAATTCAGTTTGGTCATGGAAATTTGGTTTAAAATCATGGAAAAGTCCTGGAAATCCACCGGTCAACATGTGTAAGAACCCTGGTGGGAAAGAGTAGCGACTTCCCTCCTGACTTCAAAGTCACAGATATGTATTCATGCTTAGAAATGTGATTTTACTTTTCTAAGCAGTAGATAATGTGTGTGTGTGTGTGTGTGTGTGTGTGTGTGTGTGTGTGTGTGCAGGCCAGCCAGCAGGTGGCGGCGTCCCAGCGCTCGGGCTCCAGCGCCATGTACATGAACCTGGCCCACATGCAGGCGGCGGCGGCGGGCGGCGCGGCGGGCGGCATGGGCGGAGCCTCGGCCGTCAGCCCGTCCTCCATGTCCAACGCGGCCGGCGGGGGGGGCGTGAGCTCCATGGCCGACCAGGCCAGCAGCCAGGCGGCCGCCAAGCTGGCCCTGAGGAAGCAGCTGGAGAAGACCCTGCTGGAGATCCCTCCGCCCAAGCCGCCCGCCCCGCTGCTCCACTTCCTGCCCTCCGCCGCCAACAGCGAGTTCATCTACATGGTGGGGCTGGAGGAGGTGGTGCAGAGCGTGCTCGACAGTCAGGGTAAGCGGCGTCACCGACGCGGTCCGTCGCCCCGGGAGAGGGTTCGTACGCTCATGGAAAACCTGGAAAAGTCATGGAATTTTAAAATGGTCGTTTCCAGGCCTGGAAAAGTCATGGAAAAAACTGAAATCATAAGAGTTTTGGAAAAGTCATGGGAATTTGTTATATTCACTTGTTCATTTACGTTGAGTTTGAAATAATTGGTTTAAAGTCATTGAAAAGTCATGGAAAAGTCATGGAAATCCATTTGTCAAAATGTGTAAGAACCCTGCCGGGAGAGCCGACTGACGGAGCGCTCCCCTGTGCAGGTAAACTCCGAGGCACGCTGGGCCGCATGGAGCCCTTCTTCTGCGCCCAGTGCAGAACCGACTTCACCCCCCACTGGAAGCAGGAGAAGAGTGGGCGGATCCTCTGCGAGCAGTGCATGACCTCCAATCAGAAGAAGGCTCTGAAGGCGGAGCACACCAACCGGCTGAAGAACGCCTTTGTGAAGGCGCTGCAGCAGGAGCAGGTCAGCAGCACGCCGAGAGGAGGCGGGACGATTAGTAGAGATACGGAGAGGAGACAGGATGATTAGTAGAGATACGGAGAGGAGGCGGGACGATTAGTAGAGATACGGAGAGGAGGCGGGATGATTAGTAGAGATACGGAGAGGAGGCGGGACTATTAGTAGAGATACGGAGAGGAGGCGGGACTATTAGTAGAGATACGGAGAGGAGGCGGGACGATTAGTAGAGATACGGAGAGGAGACGGGACGATTAGTAGAGATACGGAGAGGAGACGGGACTATTAGTAGAGATACGGAGAGGAGGCGGGACTATTAGTAGAGATACGGAGAGGAGGCGGGACGATTAGTAGAGATACGGAGAGGAGACGGGACGATTAGTAGAGATACGGAGAGGAGGCGGGACGATTAGTAGAGATACGCAGAGGAGGCGGGACGATTAGTAGAGATACGGAGAGGAGGCGGGACGATTAGTAGAGATACGGAGAGGAGGCGGGACTATTAGTAGAGATACGGAGAGGAGGCGGGACGATTAGTAGAAATACGGAGAGGAGACAGGATGATTAGGAAAGATAGGGAGAGGAGACGGGATGTTTAGGAAAGATATGGAGAGGAGACGGGATGATTAGTAGAGATATGGAGAGGAGACGGGATGATTAGTAGAGATATGGAGAGGAGACGGGATGATTAGTAGAGATATGGAGAGGAGACGGGATGATTAGTAGAGATATGGAGAGGAGACGGGATGATTAGTAGAGATATGGAGAGGAGACGGGATGATATGGAGAGGAGACGGGATGATTAGTAGAGATATGGAGAGGAGACGGGATGATTAGTAGAGATATGGAGAGGAGACGGGATGATTAGTAGAGATATGGAGAGGAGACGGGATGATTAGTAGAGATATGGAGAGGAGACGGGATGATATGGAGAGGAGACGGGATGATTAGTAGAGATATGGAGAGGAGACGGGATGATTAGTAGAGATATGGAGAGGAGACGGGATGATTAGTAAAGATATGGAGAGGAGATGGGATGATTAGGAAAGATATGGAGAGGAGACGGGATGATTAGTAGAGATATGGAGAGGAGACGGGATGATTAGTAGAGATATGGAGAGGAAACAGGATGATTAGTAGAGATATGTTTAGTAGAGATGTTTAGTGGCAGGCTTGAGTCATGCTCAATGTTGAGCTTTTATTTTGAAGGGCACCAGAGGCAGGATGCCGGCGTGGCGAGCAGGCGAGTGGGTGTGTCTGTTGTAACCGGTGCCCCCCCCCCCATGTGTGTCCGTGCCAGGAGATCGAGCAGAGGCTGCAGCAGCAGGCGGCCCTCTCCCCAAGCTCCGCCCCCACCGGCCCCAACGCCTCCAAGACCGACTCCATGATGCGGCACCACGCACTGCGCCAGGTACACGCCCCCTCAGGCCACGCCCCCTGGAGGGGACCCTCTGAACCCCGATGTCTAACACTGTCTGTGCTGAGGCGTGACTATGGGATGTCTGTGCCCCTCAGGCCCCCCAGCCTCAGGCCTCCATGCAGCGCGGCCTGTCCAACTCGGCGCGCGGCGTCCTGTCCAACTTCGCCCAGGCCTCCCAGCTGTCGGTGGCCAGCAGCCTGATGGGGATGACCAGCGGCAAGCACTGTGGCAACCGCATGCAGCACGACAGCCGGCGCCAGATCTACAACATCCCAGGTGTGTGTGTGTGTGTGTGTGTGTGTGTACATATTTGTATGTGTGTATGTACATATTTGTGTGTGTGTGTGTACATGTATGTATGTATGTATGTACATATTTGTATGTGTGTGTGTGTGTGTGTGTGTGTGTGTACATGTATGTATGTACATGTATATGTATGTATGTACATGTATGCATGTGTGTGTGTACATGTATGTATGTATGTATGTACATATTTGTGTGTGTGTGTGTGTGTGTGTGTGTGTGTGTGTGTTTTGACGGCTGTGTGTGTGTGTGTGTGTGTGTTTTGACGGCTGTGTGTGTGTGTGTGTTGACGGCTGTGTGTGTGTGTGTGTGCTGGCTGTGTGTGTGTGTGTGTGTGTGTGTGTGTGTGTGTGTGTGTGTGTGTGTGCTGACGGCTGTGTGTGTGTGTGTGTGTGTGTGTGTGTGTGTGTGCTGGCTGTGTGTGTGTGTGTGTGTGTGTGTGTGTGTGTGTGTGTGCTGACGGCTGTGTGTGTGTGTGTGTGTGTGTGTGTGTGTGTGCTGACGGCTGTGTGTGTGTGTGTGTGCTGGCTGTGTGTGTGTGTGTGTGTGTGTGTGTGTGTGTGTGTGTGTGCTGTGTGTGTGTGTGTGTGTGTGTGTGTGTGTGCTGCTGTGTGTGTGTGTGTGTGTGTGTGTGTGTGTGCTGACGGCTGTGTGTGTGTGTGTGTGTGTGTGTGTGTGTGTGTGTGCTGGCTGTGTGTGTGTGTGTGTGTGTGCTGACGGCTGTGTGTGTGTGTGTGTGTGTGTGTGTGCTGACGGCTGTGTGTGTGTGTGTGTGTGTGTGTGTGTGTGTGTGCTGTGTGTGTGTGTGTGTCTTCTCCTCAGGGTTAAATATTGCGTATCTGAACCCGGCGGCCGTCGGCGCCCATAAGAGCTCCAGCCTAGCGGACCGGCAGAGAGAGTACCTGTTGGACATGATCCCTCCTCGGTCCATATCGCAGTCCATCACCGGACAGAAATGAGCCCCCTACCCCACACTGAAGCACTCCCAGATTCCCCATCGCATGCAGTGCCTGTCCGCGTGCCTACCGTAGACCAACCCATGACCACCACCAAGTCGGACAAAGACACTAAACTGTCATCTCAAATGTTCTTATTATAGTAGACGTTGTTTAACAATTATAATTCCCATTATTATTGCTGTTGGTAGCACTATTATTATTATTATTATTATTATTATTATTATTATTATTATACCTGCAACTACCATTTTTGCTTCAGTTACAATTATTCCTTTTGCTTTCCGTCGTTTGTTTCCCGCGCGGCCGGCGCTCCCGTCGGGTTTCTCCTCCGCGCCGAAGCTGAGATGTGACTCTCGTGACACGCCATCGACGGGGTGCATTCTGGTTGCTATGCAACGTAAAGTTCAACGACTTTGAAGCTTTGTATAAAAGTGTTAGCCCCGCTAACGTGGCGTAACGACGTGAAACATTTTGGGGGACGAGAGGTCACGTGACCCCGAGAGCGCCGCGCCGCGCCAACACCACCGCCCGGAGGAGCTGGAGGTGACCGGCAGCCACGCGTGTACCGAGAGAATCCCCCCCCCCCCCCCCCCCCATCACGAGGTCCTCCTCGTCTCTTTTGCCCCTCCCCCGGTGGATGGAACTGTCACACGTGGGCGGAGCCTCAACGTCTGGACTCCAGAGGGACGCCGGACTCGCCAGTATTCATGGTGTCCACGAGGAGGGAGGCGGAATTTTGTACTTCCCTTCTCACCCCCCCCCCCTCCTCCTCCTCCCCCTCCCCCTCCTCCTCAGTACCTTTTGGTGACCCAGTATGCACAGACTGAACCCGTATTACCCAGCAGCCCCTCTGGGCGTCACGTGTTCATCGAGGAAAAAGTGGAAAGAACTCCAACCTGAAGGAGGAGAAGCCGTCTGGCTCCTTTTCTTGGTATATTTTGTTGTTTTTTTAGATTGTTTCCTGATTGTTGCCCCCCCCTTCCCCTCCCCCCAACCTTTCCTTCTTGTTTTTACACGGATAGTTTGTTTGTTTGTTTGTTTTGCGGCGTCTCCTCCTGAACGGGGGGCTCGCCTGAGAGGCGTCGGCCCCCGGAGACGATAATAATCATCATAGCTGAAAACAGAAACTGTGTTAATATCTGTGGATGTACAGAACGCCGAGCGGATTATATCTTTACTGGGAGAGACGAGGATCGATCGCCGTGTGCGCCGCTATGCACACGACACGGAGCACTTTGCATCTCCACGACCGGGAGAACTCTGCTTTCCTTTTTTCTGTTTCCTTTTGTTAAAGAAGAAGAGAATGTTACAACCAGGGGGGCGGAGGGCGAGAGGGGGATGGAGGGATGACCACGGGCACGCCGCTCACGTTGGGCGCCCCCCTCCGCCCCCCTCCGCCCTCCCTCTGGTCCGATGTGTTCACCACAACATGGAGCTGTAACCACGAGCTGTGGGGGGGCGGGGCCTCAGGCGACTCTTTGAGCTCATGCGCCTGATTGGCTGGCTCACTGTCAGATGACACGTGTCACACAGCGGCCCGGGGGCCGGGGTCGTTGACGGCAGTCTGGAGCTGTTGCCGGGGGTTACGGGTGGCAGCCAATGTTGGATTCCTTCAGCTCCTGGGCGGCAGTGTGTGTGTGTGTCGTGTCGTCATGCCAACAGGGCGAGCCGACAGTAAACGCTGTGTCAGCGTTCTGCCCGTTAACCCTGTGAGCGCGGCAACATCCTGGGTTGGCGTTCAACACGTGCACAATGCTAGGCTACGCTATGCTACGCTACGCTACGCTAAGCTACGCTGTCGACTCTTACCCTGTTAAATAAATCTCTGCTTTCTCAACCACCAGCCATCGTTCTGACAGAATTACTTTGGTGCAGATAACGTTCACAGATTGTTTACCGTGACCTCTGACCCCCAGTCTGACCTGTGAGCCGACCGGTGACGTCTCTAATCAGACGTCCTGTTCCTTTAAGGCCGCGCCCCCAGACGTCCTGTTCCTTTAAGGCCGCGCCCCCAGACGTCCTGTTCCTTTAAGGCCGCGCCCCCAGACCGTGACGTTCTCTCGGAGGAGGAGGAGCTTAGAGTTGGGATCTCTCTGTTGAGCATCAGGAACACAGAATCCTTCCTCCGCATGAAGTAGTCCCTCCTGACCACGGCCAACGCAGCAGCTGAGGGGGCGGGGCTTATGAGGGGTCAAGTAGACGCTCTGTTGGACCAACGGGAAGTCCTTTAAAACACACTGGCCAATGGTAGCGGAGCAGAGGAGGAGCCTCCTGAGCTCTGCTCTCTAAGGACACTCCCACAGCGCCGCCGCAATGCCTACGTTCTAGGTGTCTGGTTCTGTCGACATGACCGTAATACCAACGTTCTAGGTGTCTGGTTCTATCGACATGACTAATACAGACGTTCTAGGTGTCTGGTTCTATCGACATGACCGTAATACCAATGTTCTAGGCGTCTGGTTCTGTTGACATGACCTTGCCGGGAAATTGCCGCCTCGGCACTTCTCTTCATCTCTGAACCTGTCCATGTTGCTCCGCCCACTTCCTGACCACATCTCTGTCCCGGGTTCCCCAGCCTGTTCCGGTTCATCCGGTTCTGTTGGATCCAGACCGGCCCGTCAGACTTAGGCCAAGACCATGAACCTAGGATTAGATTCCGAGATCAATATCCCGCTTGAAATTGGATCTCCAGGTATATTTTCCTGAGTTCCTAATGTCTGGATGAGTTGGTCCTGGTTCAGGTCTGGGTGAGTTGGTCCTGTTGGTCCTGGTTCAGGTCTGGGTTAGTTGGTCCTGGTCCTGGTCCAGGTCTGGGTTAGTTGGTCCTGGTTCAGGTCTGGGTTAGTTGGTCCTGGTGGTCCTGGTTCAGGTCTGGGTGAGTTGGTCCTGGTTCAGGTCTGGGTGAGTTGGTCCTGGTCCAGGTCTGGGTGAGTTGGTCCTGGTTCAGGTCTGGGTGAGTTAGTCCTGGTTCAGGTCTGGGTTAGTTGGTCCTGGTCCAGGTCTGGGTTAGTTGGTCCTGGTCCAGGTCTGGGTTAGTTGGTCCTGGTTCAGGTCTGGGTTAGTTGGTCCTGGTTCAGGTCTGGGTTAGTTGGTCCTGGTCCAGGTCTGGGTTAGTTGGTCCTGGTTCAGGTCTGGGTTAGTTGGTCCTGGTTCAGGTCTGGGTGAGTTGGTCCTGGTCCAGGTCTGGGTGAGTTGGTCCTGGTTCTGTTGGGTCTCGGTGTTTTCGGGCTGCAGATCTTTTTCTTGGAATCCAAACCATTTCAATCTGAATCTTTTCCGGACGTCTCAGTGAGTTCTGTTTTTTCTTTCTATCGCAGTTTAAAAAAATGAAATAAACAAATGTATGACTATGACATAAATGACTCACTATTTGCTAGGTTTGAAGTAATAATGACTTATTGTACATAAGCATTTTCTCCTTGTACTGAAAACATAAAATTAAATGGTTGTATATCGTGTAGAGAAGCAAACAAAGCCATGAATATTGTGAAGCTGTCATTCGTTTGGTGATCATGTGTTCTTGTGTAACGATGTGCAAAATGTTCGGATTCCTTTGTTCCTCTCCAAGCCGCCTCCCAGAATGCATCACTTTGATCGGACACTCGTTAGCAGGAAGGTGCTCATTGGTTCAGACCGTCGGCTCCACGTTACTGGTAGTTCACATTACTGGTAGATTACTGGTAGTTCACATTACTGGTAGTTCACATTACTGGTAGTTTACTGGTAGTTCACATTACTGGTAGATTGCTGGTAGTTCACATTACTGGTAGTTCACATTACTGGTAGTTTACTGGTAGTTTACGTTACTGGTAGTTTACTGGTAGTCGTAGTTCACATTACTGGTAGTTTACTGGTAGTTCACATTACTGGTAGTTTACTGGTAGCTCAAATTACTGGTAGTTTACTGGTAGCTCACATTACTGGTAGATTACTGGTAGTTCACATTACTGGTAGTTTACTGGTAGTTTACGTTACTGGTAGTTTACTGGTAGTCGTAGTTCACATTACTGGTAGTTTACTGGTAGTTCACATTACTGGTAGTTTACTGGTAGCTCACATTACTGGTAGTTTACTGGTAGCTCACATTACTGGTACATTACTGGTAGTTCACATTACTGGTAGTTTAATGGTAGTTTACGTTACTGGTAGTTTACTGGTAGCTCACATTACTGGTAGTTTACTGGTAGTTCACGTTACTGGTAGTTGTCATTACTGGTAGTTCACATTACTGGTAGTTGGCATTACTGGTAGTTCTCACTACTGGTAGTTTACTGGCAGCGCACATTACTGGTAGTTTACTGGTAGTTCACATTACTGGTAGTTTACTGGTAGTTCACATTACTGGTAGTTCTCACTACTGGTAGTTCTCACTACTGGTAGTTCACATTACTGGTAGTTCTCTCTACTGGTATGAAACATCCTCCAGATGTTTCATTGAATGTGTTGGAGGACCCTCCTCACTGGTCTGATACTGGTTTCTCTCTGGTTTCTCTCTGGAACGTTGACCCCTGTGTGACCTCCAGCCTGTTGGGGCGTGGCGGTTACACAGGAAGTCAGAGCAACCTGGAGGTCAAAGCTGTGTGACGAACAATCAGTCAACACAAGTTATGAATGAATCAAGTTACTCAGCCTAATCACAGAGTATTGATGTGACTCCGGCACGGCGCCTGGAGAAGCCGTGCCGGAGACGTGACGCGCGGTCGCAGCTCTGAGCGCCGTGAGCCGTGAGGCCGACCCTGAACCGTGACCCCTCACGGGGGAAACGTTTAACTTCTAATCAGTTTTTATCCATTTTGATTTGACGTTTTGCATAACGTGGACGGGGCTGACCTCTGAGAGGACGAGAGGACGGAGCCCACCGGAGACATGCGAGTCCTTTTTGTGTTGCTGACATCAATCCTGACCTTTTGCACATACTTGATATTTAACGGTCTTCAAAAAAGTAAAAGAAAATAATGCTGTTTGAATACTGCCAGTTGACAATTATGCATTGATTGAAAAAAAAATAAGCTAATTTTGGAGGAAATAACTTTGTAATATTTATCTCTTGCAAGCTATGTTTAATAAAGGTTGAAACAATTTGCTTTCCAGTTTGACTTCATTCACCTTTTTGTTCCTTCAGCGCACCGACGACATAACGGAGTACTTATTGTTCTCGATGCATTTAAACTTTTCATTTTATGCTCAACGTTTGGGAAATTTGGTCACAAATGGAACGTCATAATTATGACTTAATAGATTCATAATTTTTACCTTTCATCTCATAATTATAACTTTTCATCTCATAACTATAACTTTTGTATGTCATAATCAGAACTTTTCATCTCATAATTATAACTTTTGTATCTCATAATTATAACTTTGTTTCATAGTTATATCTTTATGCCTCATAATCATGACCATGGGGATATTTTTATAATCAGATTAAGTTCTTTCATTTAAAATGGGCTTCACAGATTATTCAACAACTTAATCATGTTTTAGGAAAAAAGAGTTTAGAAGTTGTTCTGAACTGGTTGCTAAGCAACAGCTTCCCCTCAAGGGCCTGCAGCTGCTCCTGGAGCCGCTAGGGGTCAGTGTTACAGCCGCTAGGGGTCAGTGTTACAGCCGCTAGGGGTCAGTGTTACAGCCGCTAGGGGTCAGTGTTACAGCCACTAGGGGTCAGTGTTACAGCCGCTAGGGGTCAGTGTTACAGCCGCTAGGGGTCAGTGTTACAGCCGCTAGGGGTCAGTGTTACAGCCACTAGGGGTCAGTGTTACAGCCACTAGGGGTCAGTGTTACAGCCGCTAGGGGTCAGTGTTACAGCCACTAGGGGTCAGTGTTACAGCCACTAGGGGTCAGTGTTACAGCCACTAGGGGTCAGTGTTACAGCCACTAGGGGTCAGTGTTACGCTACGATGCGTTTAAATCCAGGAGTCGGATACTTCCTGAAGGAGTGAAGGAGCACGGCCGAGAAGTTCTTTCATTTCAAATATTGAGAAAAGACAATCAATGGAGTTTGAAAGTGAAATGTCATTAAATTCAGTTTGTTTAGTACAGCCCAAAATCACAAATGACAAATCTGTACACATCCCTGACCTTTGACCTCACATCGGAGCAGGAGAATCGCAGTAGGCATGGATCCATGAAACAAAAGTAGAAGGGGTTGAGGGGGGGGGTGTATATCAGCAGGGCTAGGACAGGAGTCATCACGGAGGAGAATGTGGTTGGCCTTTGAGGCAGGAGGCACTGAGAAGAAGGCCAGGTGTAGGCCAGAGGATGTATGTAGGAAGCGGGGGTAAGGAGTTAGGACCCAGGACCGGCTCCACACCCAGCCAGGTCCAAAGGACCCCATGAGAGGGGAAGTCACAAAGACTCCGGGGAGGAAGCAGAGTAAATAATGTGTGATGGAGAGATGAACATTCATCCATAAGGAGAGAGAGAAGAGGAGAGAGGAGCTCAGTGTATCCTAGACGTCCATAAGAAGAGAGGAGAGGAGAGAGGAGCTCAGTGTATCCTAGACGTCCATAAGGAGAGAGGAGAGAAGAGAGGAGCTCAGTGTATCCTAGACGTCCCCCAGCAGCCCTCAGCCTAGTTGGTGGGACACCGTGTTTAATTCATCGTGTTCTCTGTGACGATCCCTTGGTTACACTTTTATATTCTTCTTTCAATTCTATTCCAGCCGTGTTAATAAAGTGTATCTGTGCCCTTAAGAGCAGTTTATTATTGATGGGGATTGAATAAGCCAATTTATAAAAGGGAATCTTCATCAAAGAAGTGTGTGACTCCTCTGATGATGTATTTATTTATTTATTTATTTCAATAAAGAAGCTGGTCACAGTACCACGGGGGGGATCTTCAGAAAACATCAGCAACAAATGTATGATGAGATATCCATGGAGCTCATGAAGCCCCCGACAGAGCACTCCTCTCTCCTCTGGCCGTCAGGACCTCTGTCTGCCCCAGAGGGCCGGGGTCGGTGAAACATGAAAGTATTCATGAAGATGCTCTATAGTAATAATCCTTGACCCCCTTCATGATGGTCTGCAGCTCAGTGAGTAAATACAACAAATATTTAATCCAGACGAAAAATAAATCAGCCCCAACCTTTTTTCTTTATCTGTTTTCACAAATGCGAGAATCCCCAACCCTCCTGCCGTCCCAGAGGAGGCGACAGCCTGCAGAACGCCTCCGGTTGTTCCTCTTCCCTTAAATAATCACCGCAAAAAAACACAAATTGCAACTCTGCAAATATTTATTTAAGCCCGGATCCCGGTGTGAGTGTCGGCGAGTTGGGCTTGATGCGCAGTGGGTGAGAGGTGACAGCTGCAATTAGCTCCTCATGCAGCCCCTCCTGGGCAGCTTGGGGGGGGGGGGGTCCAGATTTAGACCTGGGGGACATGGGCATGAAGCTCCTCCAGCGTCAACAGACTCACTTCCTGTTTGCATTTCTTCTTCCTCCCGTCGAACGTGTCGAGGAGGACCACACATTGCGCAACACAGAGGGCCGAGGCGTGGCCGCAGGGGGCGGGGCCTGTGACACACAGGGGGGCGGGGCCTGGGAGTCCTCTGAGTGTTTACCCGCGTGTCTCAAGGACAGGAGGCCACAGGTAACGGCAGGAGGGACGCTCACACGCCGGATTGTTTGAATGAACCTGCAGAGCGACCTTCCGCTTTTCACGGGACACAACGCGTCCACAACGCGTCCACAACGCGTTGTTGAAATAAAGGGAGGAAGCACAGTTATAATGTGTGATGGAGAGATATAAAAGTATCCAAAAGGAGAGAGAGAAGAGGAGAGAGGAGCTCAGTGTATCCTAGAGGAGAGAGGAGCTCAGTGTATCCTAGAGGAGAGAGGAGCTCAGTGTCTCCTAGAGGAGAGAGGAGCTCGGTGTATCCTAGAGGAGAGAGGAGCTCAGTGTATCCATCCTAGAGAGAGGAGCTCAGTGTATCCTAGAGGAGAGAGGAGCTCAGTGTCTCCTAGAGGAGAGAGGAGCTCGGTGTATCCTAGAGGAGAGAGGAGCTCAGTGTATCATAGAGGAGAGAGGTGCTCAGTGTATCCTCTCAGCCTGCAGCAGCGTCTCTAGGCTCTTATCTCCATTAGAACTCTTCAGAACTCAAAGTATTTAGTTGACTGAACGCTGCCATTGAACTGGAACACAGCTGTGACCAATCAGGGCTGTTTAATGTGTTGCTCTTGACAACAATGTATTCTAAAGGGAGTGTAGTCACACTCCACTGCATTGTGTTCACAGTATAAACCAGTTATAACACAGTGTGTCAAACTTAAGTCATTATGTCTCTTAGTTTATGGAGAGTAAAACGGGTCAGGCTGAGAGCCTCGTAGCCTTGTGTCCTTGTGTCCTTGTGTCCTTGTGTCCTCCAGGAAACTTGTTTTGCATTTGGTTTGCTGAAGGTCGAGCAAGACATTCCTCACTCCGGCTGTTTACTTCCCCTCTCTCTCTCTCTCTCTCTCTCTCTCTCTCTCTCTCACTTGCTCACTCGTTTTCACCTTCCACAAACATACACATTCAAGACGGTATTCAACTGTGGGTTGGTTCATGACGGGTTGGTTCATGTTGGTTCATGATGGGTTGGTTCATGGTGGGTTGGTTCATGGCGGGTTGGTTCATGTTGGTTCATGGCGGGTTGGTTCATGATGGGTTGGTTCATGGCGGGTTGGTTCATGGCGGGTTGGTTCATGTTGGTTCATGGCGGGTTGGTTCATGATGGGTTGGTTCATGGCGGGTTGGTTCATGGCGGGTTGGTTCATGATGGGTTGGTTCATGGCGGGTTGGTTCATGGCGGGTTGGTTCGTGATGGGTTGGTTCATGATGGGTTGGTTCATGGCGGGTTGGTTCATGATGGGTTGGTTCATGGCGGGTTGGTTCATGATGGGTTGGTTCATGATGGGTTGGTTCATGATGGGTTGGTTCATGGTGGGTTGGTTCATGGCGGGTTGGTTCATGTTGGTTCATGGTGGGTTGGTTCATGGCGGGTTGGTTCATGTTGGTTCATGGCGGGTTGGTTCATGATGGGTTGGTTCATGGCGGGTTGGTTCATGGCAGGTTGGTTCATGATGGGTTGGTTCATGATGGCTTGGTTCATGGCGGGTTGGTTCATGACGGGTTGGTTCATGTTGGTTCATGATGGGTTGGTTCATGTTGGTTCATGATGGGTTGGTTCATGGCGGATTGGTTCATGTTGGTTCATGATGGGTTGGTTCATGATGGGTTGGTTCATGTTGGTTCATGATGGGTTGGTTCATGATGGGTTGGTTCATGGCGGGTTGGTTCATGACGGGTTGGTTCATGTTGGTTCATGGCGGGTTGGTTCATGATGGGTTGGTTCATGGCGGGTTGGTTCATGTTGGTTCATGGCGGGTTGGTTCATGGCGGGTTGGTTCATGGCGGGTTGGTTCATGACGGGTTGTTCATGTTGGTTCATAGCGGGTTGGTTCATGATGGGTTGGTTCATGTTGGTTCATGGCGGGTTGGTTCATGTTGGTTCATGGCGGGTTGGTTCATGGCGGGTTGGTTCATGGCGGGTTGGTTCATGACGGGTTGGTTCATGTTGGTTCATGGCGGGTTGGTTCATGGCGGGTTGGTTCATGTTGGTTCATGGCGGGTTGGTTCATGACGGGTTGGTTCATGTTGGTTCATGGTGGGTTGGTTCATGGCGGGTTGGTTCATGGCGGGTTGGTTCATGACGGGTTGGTTCATGTTGGTTCATGGCGGGTTGGTTCATGATGGGTTGGTTCATGACGGGTTGGTTCATGTTGGTTCATGGCGGGTTGGTTCATGACGGGTTGGTTCATGTTGGTTCATGGCGGGTTGGTTCATGGCGGGTTGGTTCATGGCGGGTTGGTTCATGTTGGTTCATGGCGGGTTGGTTCATGGCGGGTTGGTTCATGGCGGGTTGGTTCATGACGGGTTGGTTCATGTTGGTTCATGGCGGGTTGGTTCATGATGGGTTGGTCCATGGCGGGTTGGTTCATGTTGGTTCATGGCTGGTTGGTTCATGGCGGGTTGGTTCATGGCGGGTTGGTTCATGACGGGTTGGTTCATGTTGGTTCATGGCGGGTTGGTTCATGATTGGTTGGTTCATGACGGGTTGGTTCATATTGGTTCATGGCGGGTTGGTTCATGACGGGTTGGTTCATGTTGGTTCATGGCGGGTTGGTTCATGGCGGGTTGGTTCATGGCGGGTTGGTTCATGACGGGTTTGTTCATGTTGGTTCATGGCAGGTTGGTACATGATGGGTTGGTTCATGACGGGTTGGTTCATGACGGGTTGGTTCATGGCGGGTTGGTTCATGACGGGTTGGTTCATGTTGGTTCATGGCGGGTTGGTTCATGACGGGTTGGTTCATGGCGGGTTGGTTCATGTTGGTTCATGGCGGGTTGGTTCATGATGGGTTGGTTCATGACGGGTTGGTTCATGACGGGTTGGTTCATGGCGGGTTGGTTCATGACGGGTTGGTTCATGTTGGTTCATGGCGGGTTGGTTCATGGCGGGTTGGTTCATGACGGGTTGGTTCATGATGGGTTGGTTCATGTTGGTTCATGGCGGGTTGGTTCATGGCGGGTTGGTTCATGTTTGTTCATGACGGGTTGGTTCATGGCGGGTTGGTTCATGGCGGGTTGGTTCATGACGGGTTGGTTCATGGCGGGTTGGTTCATGTTTGTTCATGACGGGTTGGTTCATGGCGGGTTGGTTCATGGCGGGTTGGTTCATGACGGGTTGGTTCATGGCTGGTTGGTTCATGTTTGTTCATGACGGGTTGGTTCATGGCGGGTTTGTTCTGTCTGTTTTCAAGTGCTTTGGGCCCCATTATGGGATTGATGCAGATTACATGACTTCATCTTGATTGGCTCGTTGCTCTCAGTTCTCTCATCAGGTTCAGACTCGATGCTCGTGTCCCACCCTGGATAAACAAACACGTGTTTTAAGAGATGGATGCTTCTGTTTCCTGGTGCTCATTTTACCTTCGCAAAATGCGGAAGGTAATGTTTTGATCGCCGTGTATGTGTGTGTGTGTGTGTGTGTGTGTGTGTGTGTGTGTGCGTACGTGTGTGTTATTCGCATAAGTAAAAGAGTATTAAACCAAATCGCATTTAATTTGGTGGGATGATTGGTTATTATCCGGGGACCATTTGATTAGATTTTGGGATCGATCAGGTAAAAAAAAAAGGTCAAAATCTTCTTTTTACCACCGCACGGTCAATACTGTATATATCCAATTAGCAACTAATGCCAACATGTTCATAATTCAATGCCCGATCTTATGGTATGTGAAGGTATGCGCTCTACCGAGTGCCCGTTTTAGTTTAACATGTGTAGTTTTTAATATATGTAAT